>CAEFZY010039231.1:0-16645 GCA_903066815.1 Brachyrhaphis roseni
ACTGAATTGCGCAACACCTTGTTGAACAATAATTACTAAGATTATTAATTTTAACACGTTTTGTTGATTTTATTATTATTTAATGAAGCTACAAACGTTTAGAATCTTTGTGAATATTTTGATCAGCCTGTCAGAAGAGGAAGTTCTGGTCTCAGCGTCCTGGTGGTGTTCAGTTTGTCACCTGATGCCGCGATCGACTCAAAACCTTCCCGTGATCGACCGGTAGATCGCGATCGACCTTATGAGCACCCCTGATTTAAGCCATTTGGTTTTACAAAATATCACTTCCTTCTCTCCCCACACTTTAAGAAATGGGACTTAACAGTAAACATTTTTGTCTGACAGTCTCAGAGACTGAGAAAAATAGCTGAACCTATGTTCAGCTATTTTAAGTTTAAGTACATCTAAATGTTTGAAGGTGGAGCAAAATAAGCATGATGGTGTTTCATATTTTCAATTCCTAAAGTCTGATCCTAAATTAAATCAGCTTTAAATGTAAGAATGCCTCAGGTAAACAGTTTCACCTTAATCACATGATTAGTTTTAAATGTTTATCAAGTCATTGAGGATTATGTTTCATTATGTTTCATTAAGATTTGCTTTTGAAAATGTGATACGGTTTTGTTTTAGAATTCACCTTCATTCTTTTTATTCTCTCTATTAATTTTGCCACATCTGCCAACCTTCAAATAGTCAGTTGACCTATGAGTCAAAGGTGCATTATGTCTCCACCGCCGATATTAGCATATCCCAAATGACATACGATGGAAACTGTCTTTATAATTTTCAATTTAGAAAGGCTGTTAGGTAGAGCTGTCTGTCAATGATATGATAAATTACCTAGAGGATTAGTCAGCTGTCAGCAGATGTCTGCATGTGAAACCTTTTGCCACCAGGTGTTATTCAGCATTTGGCATAGCTTATCAGTGTGGACCAGAACGTTCAAGGAAGCAGTTGACCAAAACACGCTGTCAGTGCCTAATGAGCATAAAAATAAAAGCAATATTTTTCTGATTAAAACATGCATTCTCACAGGGGCTGTATCATCAATATGCCTCTGTAGTGAAGCCCCAAATTATAGCTGTTTTCTGATAGATATCGGGACTGTTTTTGTCAGCAGTCTCTTCATTAGTTATGAATATGTATCCAGAAACCACCACAATGCCACCCTTCACATTTTAAAAAATGAGCCAAAAATAATGGTGGTAGATTCTACCTTTCCCAATAGCTTCAAATGGTCTTTTCAACAAGCAGAATTAAGGTAATAGTTCAATGATGAAAATCCAAACTAGAGCATGCCCTCCTGCTCCTGCAGTGACTGCAGTCTGATCTGCAGAGTTGAAAAGAGACACTCGGGCCATACAAGTCAAAGAGAGATGAGGGTGACATCAGCAGTTCAGCAGACTTGGCCTGACACTGTTCCTGTGCAAACCCTTTATTGGAAGCTGCCTCGACACCCGTCCAAATTATATATGTTGCACTGACTTTCTCTGTGGGCAGTCACATTGCTACTGTCATTGCTGTGGTGGGCAGGTTTGTGGTGTGTAGGAGTTTCTATGGCAATAGAAACCAGAGCAGCAAAATTGGAAGATAGCAGGAAAAAAGAAATAATCATCATTGCAAACAGAAATTTGCTTGGTTTATGCCTGGGTTAAGTATTATGTTAGGCCCACGTAGTGTACAAGCTGGAAAGCGAGCTTTGAATTGGTATAATGGATTCTTATTAGTTGACTGACAGTTTCTGACATATGGCTGTAATTCTCCTGTATCTGATCTGGGTTTTCAATCTTATCTACTTCCTATGTCTGGAACCACTGTGATCAATGATTTGTTTATTTGGCTGTGTAATAAGCAAATTATGCTAAGCAGAAGAAGTCACCTCTAGCATTAACCTGCTTGCGGTTTAATCAATGACCTAAGTGATTTTTATCAGCATGCCAGAGGCAATGAGGTGCTAAAACCAGTTTCTGACTAGAATCTGTCTTTTTAAGTGTTGGAAAGAGGTGGTTGTTATTTATCGGTTTAATAAAGGAAAACTGTTACTCTCAATGTCACCCATCCAAGCAACGCTCGTCAATTTCGGAATTCATCTTCTTATTTATATCAACAGATCAACAGCTGCATTTCTTTTAAAAAAATATAGTTTGGAATTAAAGTTGTTATGACAGGTATGCTTGATTATGTTGTGAGTGTTTACTTTTTTATAAATTAGTCCATTATTCTCATTATCAGGAATTGTGATCATAAATTAGAAAGGAGGACAGCAACATAACCGATTAAACTGTGAAAAATGAGATGAAATGCAAAGCAAAAGAGGTGATCCTAAAAAAAATTCTACAGTGATATTTAGCTTTGTGAGATTCTCACTTCTTTTGTCAGAGCAAGTCGTAATGAAGTTGGACAGATTTCTGGCAATTGTCAGTGATCCATGATGTTCAGATTTTGCCTGTCTGCCTGTGGACAAATGAAGAAAGACAGCCAAAAGAGTACAAAGGGGCAAAGTGAAAAGAAAAATAGCTTGAAATAGAAAGGAGATGAAAATAAAACTAGCATCAACTCAACCAAAAAAAAAAAAAAGTCATAAAAAGGGTTATAAATGGTGATGATAAATAAGCAATCAATCCATTGCTTATTGGTATGTTCTTTAGACTTTTCAGGTTCAAAACAAAATCACAAAAAAGAAATATCTGTGCTGTTTCTTTTTTTGTTTGTTTTTCAAATGCTGTAATGCTCATTACATTTAGATTTTCAAAATCTAAATGTAAAATTTTAAGTAAAATTTAATTTTTAGTGCATCCATAAACAAGGCTAGTACAATGGCTAATTTACATAAATAAGTTAAGTATTATTCCATGTTTGGTCTAACACATGGATAGGATCCTGAACAGAATGGGCCTGCACAGAAGGAAAAATCAGTCTAATCCTTTTGATGTGGTAGCATTCTTCATCAACCAGCTGGAGAGTCATGGAAGGCTTTTTTTTTTTTAACCAACTTAAATGTGTTCAACATAGATATTTTGTGACTGAGGGTACAATAAGACATTTGTTAAAATGTATTGTGGTGTGGAACGAACGCATGTTTGTATTTGGATCATTGATCATATCACACAACATCATTGCATCCACTTGACTGCGACTGATGTTGGGTTGAATTAGTTCCCTATACTTTCAGTCTTCACTCCTCATCTCTCCTCAAGCTACTAGATATCTACTTGATCACTGACTGCAACTAACAGAAACTGACTCAGACCTGCAAATTAGGCGAAAAATAGTGTAGTGTGTCCCGTACTTTAGAAGTAATGAATGATTGCCAATTAAACGCAAGGAACCCCGGTCAAATTTCATTACAGCAAAATAAGAGAGTTACGCTTGTCTTCTGCCAAACCACGGGAGCTTCTTTTTAGCCTTTCATTGTGAAAGTGCATCCAAATACATAACAGATGCACAAGTCTGCACTTCCTTTCTGAATAGTTTAACAAGCAAAAATATCATTCTTATGCTTTTGTAGTAGCAGGAATAATTCCTGGTGGCATATCAAAACGTATTGCTACAAGTTACCTTTTAGAAAAACAACTAAATGGGGTGGCATTGCCTGTTGCTCCTCTCCAGTCAAGCCACTAACTGTATATAATGAGGTCTTGATTCCCTCTGAGCAAAGTCAGGAGCAAAATGGATACACAAACAAGCGAATTGGCAAAATGCTACTTGTAAGAAGGATGAGAGGGAAAAAAAAAGACAACATGCTGTGAGCTGCACAGAAAAAAGAATGAACTCCAACATGCTGCAGCATGACATTCTCCTGAGGCACATCTAGAAGTAACATATTTGTGAAGGACTGTAGAATTTAACATTGATTTTTTTCCCCCAAGTTGTTTTCCACTTCCTGCTTACAAAAACTAAGACACTGTGCATCTTGACACTGAACTGGGAGTCCTCAGATGTCACTGCTTAGAAAACAGCTCAAAATCCAAACGAGTCATTTGTTTGATTGTAATGACTTAGCTAGACTTAAAAACGGTGAAATACTTATGTTGTCCAGGTTACTCGTATCTTTGTTTTTTTAATAAATATGATAAGATAGTATTAACAGTAATGCTCATAAATAAATGACAGATTACTTCTGCATAAGCTTTCAATCAGTATATTTGGTACTGGTTCACTTGAAGCTTAACACTTTTGAATACCTAGTTTAAGTTTAAAACCACTTTCGACTGAAACTGTTTTTTTTTTTTTTTTTTTTTTTTATTAGTATAAAATGGACTATGTGGAAAAGTGTCCAGTGCTCCACATTTAAACTTTATCTTGGAATTTATGGACGTTATGTCCTCCGGGCCAATGAGGAAGAGGACTGTCCGGATTGCTATCAGTGCAAAGTCCAAAAGCCAGCATCTGTGATGGTATGCAGTGTGATTGTGCCCATGGCATTGGCAACTTGCACATCTGTGATAGTGCCATTAATGCTGAAACTAGACCAAACACATAACCAAACATAACATATTGCAGTGTTTTTTCGGTGGGATTTTCCAATTTAAAAACGTGTCATTAATCTTTTAATGATCACAAGAGCAGTGGGAGTGTTCTAGATAAAATATATGACAAAGAAATTCACTCATTGCTTCAAATACAGTCATCATGACCATCTACTACTTAACACTTAAACCCATTATCAGTTTTCTTTTGCTGCCTTTGGGTAGAGTTTTAGCCCATCTTACCTTTGAAATGTTAGGAAGGCAGCCCCATCGCAGTTCAACTTGAGTTAAGCCTCTCTCTCAATTTTAGCATTGTATTTAACTATATGGGAATTAAAATTAAGTTGTATAAGATTGCTTGCTGTGTTGTGTGTGAATCTGTGTCTGTGTGAGTATGAATGAAGATCCATGTGCTGTATGCTAATTTCCATATCTCCTATGTCAGACGAGAGAACGCCTTGGCAAGGAAAGGGTAACGGGGATGCTCTATGTGTCAGGGCACAGGGGGTGGGTGGGGGATGAGATGGCAAAGCTTAAGCTAACTCCCAGAATTGCTACAGTGGGGTGGGCTATGAGAGGGTGAAAATCTAACTATGGGCCAATCCTGCTGCTATAGGGATTAATGTCACTCCTGCATTTGGAGACCGAAGAAAATCCCAGGAATGATTATGAAAAACCAGATTGGATTTCACTGTGTTTAGCACATTTTCATTCCCCAGGCTCAAGAAGAAGATTCTTAGAGAGAGTGATCTGTCTGTCACTTTCGCAGGCTGGTGTTACATTGTCAAGGAAATGACTTTTGGATATGTTCACACTTGATACAATCTGACAGTGATACATGGTTTTAACTCAAGGAACAGCCCTGATCTGAAACAAGCCTTGCTTTTCAGTAAAGTTTGTAGCACATAAACCAAACTCCATCCCAAAATATGTGTACAATTGATTTTTTTTTCTTCACAAAAAATAGTGGAAATACATGCACAGAATAAATACATGGATAAAGCTTGGGCAGTTTGAGTAAGGTCTGTGCAAATGTATCACCATTCAGCAACTATCTGGTATTAAATTTTAAATATAGTTAATTTAATTATTTGTATAATTTAAAGAATATTTAGTGTACAAATACACTTTCAAAAAGACCATGAATGGAAAGAACATGACTTGGCATGGGGTGTGTACTGTAACAAAGATGCACTTAGCAATCAATGAACTAGTAAAGATCAAGAATGTTGGAATTGTTTGGGAGATATGAGAGTATGGACATCAGTTGGACTCTGAAAATGAACTGGGAATGTAAAGAGAGCAGTAAGCACCATGCAAAAAGTAAACTAAGAGTATCATAAGTTATTTTCACTGTCTTTATTGCATCTTAGAAAAAAACCTCACTTAGGATTCGAAAGCTACCTTATGTGTGATTGTTTCAGTAAAATGTATAAACTAGTTTTGTGGAAATTCATATTTTGGTTTCATGCTGATGTAAAAATCAAGCATTTCAGCTAGCAAAAATAATTATTTATATAGAGGTAGCACAATAACTGTTAATTTTATTAGGGTGTTCAGTAAGCAACAATGAGGTTGTGATTTGTGTAGATTTTCAAATAAGCTTAAATATTTAGATTTTTATACGGATATCTTTTTTTTTTGTCCAATTTCCAGTTCACCATGGTGCAACTTTAACTAAGCCAAATCATATAAAGATATCTAAGTCTTATTATCCAGTTATGAGCTATTACATCTTAAGCCTGCAGCTTTGCCTGCATGAGACAAACTCCTCTATGTTGTGGGTCTAACTGAAGCATCTGTTTGTGCCAGAGGTGGTGCCAAAAATACAAATCTGCATACTCTACATCTTTGCACTTATTTGGCATGAATTCATGACAACACTTTAGGACTTGGGAATTTATAGAAGACACACAGTTTTAACAGATCGTGTCCATTTGTATCTCATTTAAATGGGCTGTTTAGGTTCTGTTAAAACTGGTAAATAAGGGCATTACTTTAATTGTGGTTATGATGCTTGAAAAGTATTATTTGCCACTGTAAGTAGTCCTGTGATGGAATGGTGTCTTGTCCAGAATGTTCTGTATTTCTTGTTATTTGTGTTTGCAATGACACAGTATCTCAGTTGTGTTTTTGATCAATTAACTGATTCATTTTGAGAAAGTGAAGCAATGTCCAGGACATTTAAGACTTGTTATATATTTATTTTTTAATTGAGCAAGACTTCTCTGCTTTTTAACATCAATAGCTATCTGTGTTTGCAGGTCTATGATTTTTGTGCCATGCAGTCACAGCTATACACTTACCTAAAAAAGAATTAATGATGTTTTTATTATTACTTTAATCATTAACACACCAGTACCGCAAAATATCACCCACCCCTAATGATTAAACTGCTCTTGTTGTCTTTGTATTTATCTGTTTTTTCTTTTTTTAGGTTGTTCTTCACATTTTAATGAAGGCTAGATCTGAACTGGAGGTTGACCAGTCAAGCTTTAGCACACATGCATACCGAATTAAGTCAAAAGCAAGTCTGTCATTGTTGTATTTGTACTTCATTTTACAATTCTGACCACTTAGAGTCAAAAGTACAATTTGTTTTTCAGCAATACGTCATTGCAACCTCAACCCCTTTATTTTTCTTTAAAGAACATCATTTTGGATTTCAAATTCAGGCAGGTTTCTTATTAAATAGAAAGTAAAAGTCGGATCAAATGAAATGGGAAATGATAAAGAAAAAGAAAAAAAAAAGAGTTGAAGTAAGTGTTGGGAGTTTCAAGAAAGATGGTACTATTTCTTCTTCTGTGGTGTCCTGGTGTGAATTTGCCAGAGACATTTGTCTGAAGTAATAGCTTTGTCAGTTATGTCATTGACTCTCCATGGGAGACAGTCAAGGAGGGATTACATTTTTGGGTACTCTATCATTACAATTTGAGAACTGCTGACTTGAATATTATCTCTCAATAGGAAAGAATGCTTCCAAACCCACCCACTGAGTTAACTGTGAATATTTCTCAAAAACGGGATGAGACATAAATGAAACCAAACAATTTATTTGGCGCACACAGACACAAGTTTTAAAAACACACTAGTAAACAGACATGAAATACATGTCGGGATGTCAAAGTTTCTAAGTACTTGTTTTATTTTTACTTCCTTTCTTCTAGATAGATTTTAATGATTCACCTTCTGTTGAGCTGTCTCATGATGAGATTCATTTTGAAAGACACACTGCAAAGAAAATACATAAAATAAACGTAAATTTCATGTTGTTCAAGAAAGTTTATCAAAATTTAATTATACATTGATGCACATTGGGATCCAATATTCCATGATGCAATTTTCTGCGATAACTGCTGTGCCAATTCCAAAACAGTCAGAACACAAGATCTCTGCATATGGTCTGAGTTGCATCTCCTATTCTATTTATAGGCTGTATTTTGATGTTTTAGATCCAATTTTATGCTGTTTATATATGGTCCCAGTGGGCTCTATTAAAACAGCAAAAAGCGTAAAATCCATATATTCATCTCATACTGACCCCACTCATCTGTTTCTCCACAGAAACAAGAGGATCCATGGTGCTGAGTCCAGAACTTTGAAGATGTTAAATGTTGGATCTGATTGATTTGTAAACCCTTGCTTCCCTCGTATATACTTATGAAATTTTATTACACTACCACATCATCTATTTTGATTTTAGACATCTCTCCTTTACAGAATAAATTGTTCTTGGTATTGTTTGCTTCTGAATAGATTGCACATAAATAAGTGATTATACTGAAAGTGCAGGAAGGTTTTCTTTCAGATATTTTTTCTTTCTTTGGTTTCTTTAAACTCTCGGTATTCTTGCTGGCAGGAATTTAAAAGCTCCCACTGTGGGTCATAGTCAAGAATTAGTCCTGAACATACCCCATAAAAACAGAGAATTGTTGTTTTCACCTTTTTTTGTACAGATTAGACAAACACAATCTGGAATTTAATTAGCTGGCTTCTGAGGTGCTAGAGGGAGGTTTTTGTTGTCATCATGCAGAGCCAAGCTGCTAGTCCCTACATCTCTGAAGCCTGTGATGTATTTGTAAAATGTTAAACAATAACACCCTGTAGTCCTGTGGTTACAGGTACAAAACCCATTTACAGTGCACAAGGAACTAGCACTCCTGAAGGCTTTTCATGCTTTACATTTGTTTTACATACTTTTATGTGTGGATCATTAATTTTCATGCTGTTTCTGCCAATTCTTTTATCTCAAGTTATGTTTTCTGAAACAGACAATACAGAACCATAATTTCCTGAATATTTATATCCTATTCAAAAGAAGGAGTTTTCTTAACAGAAATGATTAAAACAGCTTCTTGATAATAAAGACAAAAATTGGGGTAAAATGTAAAAATTCTGAGGAGTTTTAGCTAAGAGTCAATTTACTATTTCTTACATTTAATTATTTATATCTCTCATCACATCACCAACAAGCTCCAATGTAAATATGGTGGAATTAGCACAATGTTTAAATTTCATTCATGTTCCTAAGTCAAATACTAAAAACCTAACATTTATATTCACCAACCAGACACTTTCTCAAACAGTGCATAAAATGCTTTAAACAGTTTTATATGAAATACTTTACACAAAGCAAACAGACCCTATGCAACAGACTGGTTAAACAAATAAGTTTGGTTTATATTATAAAGGGGGGATTGTTATTTTAAGTATGGTCACATAGCCTATAAGTTTTAGCTAATCTTATGTCTTTAAAATACTGAATAGTAGTCACAATAATTTAAGATTTTTTTTTTTTTCTATTTTACATTTTATGGAGTCTAACATCAAGATTCCAAATTTTTTACACTGCATTAAGCCTTTTCTCTAAAACTGCATACAATTTAAATTTCTTTATTGTTCTACTGAGTTGTAAATAGGAAAATGCTGAGGCACTGCTACCATCAGTTTACCAGTCAGTGACGTTTTGCTTTGTTTATAATATGGCATTTCCTGATGCCATATTATAAAATGGCATCAGGAAAACCATGCAATTGCATTTTAATATCCAAACAAACTTTTGGTAAGGTGTTAATACAAATAATGAGTAAGACAAATCACAGTATATTGCCTTGTGGAACTCCAACTATGCAGCCATGTTACTTTGACTGTGCATTTCCGATGTGTGCATCATGTCTTCTGTTTGATAAAGATCAACTGTATGCTTGTTTTCAGAAATCTAGAGGTTCTTGGGAAAGTAGTAAATGTCTATATTGATGGAATGATTCTGACAAAATCAAAACTGAGTTGATTGGAGAGGGATAGCACAATCATTATGTTGCTCTTTTAAATGCATATTATTAACCAAATTCTCGGCCACTTTTGAGATTTAAAGATGAGCTTATTGACTGAAAATTCTGTTTTGTCAACAATTTTAAAGACCAATGTAATTTTATCAATCTTCTATGCATTTGGTATTCTACTTTAATGTAAGTCTGGACGCTGTAAAATGAGTTACTTGATGTTGCTGATGACACCAAAATCCAGCCTGGGTTTAGATGGTTAAGAGTGATTTTATTGTGAAACATTTTTGTTAGCTTGATGGATTTTAAGCAGCAAGCAAAAAACATTAATAAAGAACAGCAATTGTAACTTCAAAGTTCCTTAACAATTCTTTTGAAGTCAATGACTTATTGATCTTATCTGTAGGTTATAGAGGAAGAGTGAATAAGAGTGTCTTTGTGTTTCAATAAAAATAAAAAAAAAAGATTTACATTTCCTTTTCTGAGTTCTGGAGGAGTTCTTCCCTACATAATATTTTATATTAGCTCCAAGACTCTTGGAGGGCAAGTTCACAGCTGTTGTGGCAGTAGATGTATGATTGACAGAAAGATGTACTGTATGCCTGAATAAATCCAATATTTTGCAGTTGCTCAATGACTTACTTTGTAACTGACAGCTGTAAAAACAGGAAAGGGGTCAGAAGATAAACTGCTTAGATATATTACTGCTTTTTATAAAACAAGGTTTTTATTACATTTAATCTTAGTGATTTATTATAATTTTCCACAAAATGTGGCCACTGCAGACATAATGAAGTATATGCATTGGAAAATGTGTTGGGGTGCTGAAATTAAATAGTAAATTCTGGTAAAAACTTTGCAGTTCTTTGTAGTAACTGTCCTTTTCTAACTCAACAATTTAGAGTACAAAAGTTGAGTTTTTGTCTCAAGACATTGTTCTTTTATCTGCAATAAGTTCCACAGAATGATTTTTGTCCTGCATCGCTTCTGTTTTTACCATCCATTTTTAATATCCACTTAATCCTTGCAGAGGTAGACTACAGAAGGCTTGATGCTTGCAATTGGTTAGCGAATGTATGCTTGTCCAGATTTACACTCTGGACAAGCATACAGGTTTCTATATTTTCTATTCCATTACAAAATCTTCCAGCTACTATAGTAAAAATATAGATTTTACCATAAAGTTAAAATTAGTTATTTTTAACTTTATGGTAAAGTTAAAAATAACTAATGATTTAGTCACTGCTTTGACCGCACGTCAAAGCAGTGACGTGCGGTCAGGGGAGGCAGGTGAGGCTCTGCATCATGGAACCTGTCATCACCTGTCATCATGGAAAAATAATATATGATGGTAAAATAATTTATATTGCTATTTTCACCCTGTGGTTTGCACTATAAAGTATTTATTTTTTTATTTAGCTTAACCAATTCTGATTACTTTTTTCTTCAAAATTGCTGAATTTTCGCATTTTCCCATTGAAATGCTTGGAAGCGAAATCGATGAGGCAGCAGTGAGCTGAGCCTCACCTAGGATTGCACAACCTCTTGCTAACTGCACTGGCTGCCATTCTATGAGAACATGCTCCTCCTGTCTGTAAGTCGCAAATAAAATAGCTAAAAACCACTTAATGCATGAACTGATTTTCCATAATTTAGCTTATGTATATAATGTACAGTGTTATATGTCACCAACTGTGTGTGTAACGTGTTTTGTGTGCTGAGGAGCAATCAGAAATGGCAGAGAACAGATTCGAGGTGAGGCAGGCAGTTTTCTTGCCTCTTGGCAGGGGGCGCTCATGATCCCAGACATTGTGACTCCACAACTGCAGAGTAAGAGACAGTAACAGCGAGCTCTGCCTCACCTGCCTACCCTGACAAGAAGAGAAGGCCTTCACTGCAGCAAACAGAAAGGGATGGGGACGCGCCACTGTCAGTCTCATATCTTATTTGGAAATGGGACCATTGCACTTCGAAAGTGAAGGGGGCGCTATTTTCTATATTATCCGCGGTCTACCGTTTTTATTTTCTTTTGAAATCTGTGATATATCTTCACCTTTAGGAAGGATTTTCATTCTCAGCATGTATTTGAACTTCTCTCTTTTATTTACTTCAACGCAGCACACATCTTTTAACAAATTCTGTATATTTCGGTGTAATTCTAAATCTGCTCCTTAGTCGCATCTTTTCGGCCCTGCTACTGCCTCTAGTGGCATGTGGGTGGTAACACAACTAATCAAATTTTATTACTATATCAGAATACCACAAAGACTTTATAATTTACTATTAATTTTGGCATTCCTGGCAACGTAAAAGATAAATTATCTTATAAAACACCATATTTTTTTCATTTTCTTAAGGATGTAGAGTTAATTTAATGACATTAAATGACAGCTTCTTTCTTCCTGGTAGGTCTTTAAGGGCAAATAATAAATCACGCATTTCATGAGGATTTTTGCTTAACAATTGTCATCAGAATCCTCACAAGGTATTTTGTGTTTGTTCTGGGATTGACAGATCTCCATCCAGAATACTAAATGGCTACACGCTCTTATGGTGTTTATGACAAAGGAATGTAACACTTTTATGCATCAACCAAACTCTTGTAGGTCCTCAATTCTTTTTCTGGCATCTTGACTGATTTTTTTTTCTTTTTTTTTTTGTGATGTACAAGAAGCTTACAGTGTCATAACATCTGGGGTTTTTTTTTATTGTTTGAAGACATATTGATCAATGTCAATATATTTTTCTTGTGACATTTTAACAAATATAAA
The DNA here is from genome assembly GCA_903066815.1 of Brachyrhaphis roseni. Lineage (NCBI taxonomy): Eukaryota > Metazoa > Chordata > Actinopteri > Cyprinodontiformes > Poeciliidae > Brachyrhaphis > Brachyrhaphis roseni. The sequence goes on from CAEFZY010039231.1 coordinate 12,523, forward strand.
TACTGACTTTTTGAAGGAATAGTTAAGTAAGTACTACCAATGGGGCTAGTACTCATCTCTAATGGGCATTGGACAAGAGGCTTGTCCAGGGAACACCTAGAACCAGTCAGTGTTGTCTTTTATGCAGTGTATAGAAATGCCTGGTTTAAATTGTATGTATAAGACCTTACAGAGTTCTTTCTATAAAAATGCATAGCTATAAAAAAGTCTATAACAGAACATGCATTATAATCTGCACAAAATTAATGAAATTGCTACATCCATCATTCATTTTTAAGAAGATGTTAAAAAAGGTAACTAAAGCTGTTAGCAATGCATTGAACAGCTGAGAAGTTGGAACAGCAATGCTACATCAGGTCTGATGAAGCGGCCCCAGGGGGTTGCAGTATTTGATTGTGTCATGTAATGTTGTAAAATCAATAAACCATAAATATATAAATAAAACTTCAAGTCTGAAGCTGTCAAGAGATGACTAGAGCAGGCATTTTGTCACTGTTTCTTAGATTCTGTCAACAGTTGAACAGCAGTGTTTTATACCTATCATTGATTTTACACAAACTGCAATTTGCAAAGTCAGTCAAAGTATGTGTGATCCTTTCAAGATCACCATAAAACTAAAACACAGCATGGTTGTTTGGCTCATCCTGGATTTTAGATAACACTCTGCTCCAGGATAGAGAGGACCAAGGTGGACCGATTATGATATGATATGGTTTAATGATTTGAAACTTGAAGTTCTGGAACACACAACAGAGGTGAAGATTTAGGCCTATGAACTTTTTTTTTTTAATTAATCAATAGAATACCTCATAATAGTAATTAGTAGTGAGTAATAGTGATTAAACATGATTTCATTTGTGCTTAAACTCAATGTGTATTATACATGTTTAGAAAATACAGAAAAATGAAGTATTATATTTGTAATTGCTTTGCTGCAGTTAACGTTGATGACATCCTAGCACTCTGCAAATGAAATTAAAAACCTGCTTCATTAAAAATATACTTAACTTTGTGATTTGACTTCTCTGCATGATAAGTCAAATCACTGCATGAGAAATCAAATGGATGTTACACAAAGTGATGAATGGGCATAACTCTCTGACTTGTTGAGTTATCCATTTGATGGACCAGCAGCCAGTCTAGAGTATATGCTGCACCTTTTCCAGTCTCTGTTAAGACAGTAATTTGTAATTTGGTCCTGTAAATTTGCATATGTTAGACTTATCTGTATGTTAAATAATCATTACATCTGATCATAATCTAATTCATTGCTTATTTTTCTGCCATTATCATTACATATTGACTACATAAATGAGTAGTATAAATTACATGAGACAATACAATAATTTATACAAGTTGCTACCAAAATGCAAAAAAAAAAAAACGTTTTTGCTTTGGAAAGACCACTGAGGGAAAAAGTAATGCACTGTAAGCACTTTTTTTTCCCACTATGTGATGTATGTTACTTATAACCTGAACTGGAATTATGTCAATTGAGGATAAAGTAGGTCGAGCAGTCAGTGACTGCTGTAACTATTCATCAACTCGACACAGCTCCTGGGATGTGGCACAGTAGTAGCCTAAGCTTAGATCAGCCATCTGTTGAACTATTAGTTTGTGTTCTTTTTAAAATCAACCTTGTACAGCACAAATAAAAAGTGAAGATATGTCCACTCACTTAAAATTAGCAGCTGTGTCTTGTTTTGAATGCTACATTTTTGTATATGAAGTTCAGAAATGTATTCATCCTAAATACATTTTTCATGGCAATTACAGTACAGCAAATGGACAGACTACATTAATATTGTATTTGTAATTTTTGATTTGTATGCAATATTAATTTGAATACCTAGTAACATTTTTGTGTTTGATTTTCTAAGAGGTGGGTCAAATTTTTGACCTTGCCCCTACACATACTAGTACACAATGTGATGTATGTATATACACAGTTAACATGGGTTAAATCAGGCAGATATTCAATAGTGATTATGCAGGAATATGTATGTATGTGTTATTTTTGTGATATTATTATTATTGTGCATTGGAACACTGCAAGTCAACTATAAAGGTTTCTCATCAAGCATAAGCCACTATTTTATTCATGAGAGTGTTCTCAAGAGCTATCTATAATGTATGCTGAAGCCATGGCCTTTCTGCTGTGAGGTTTCAACTTTAAAGAAGGCTACCTCTAAATCAATGTAAGAATAATATAAAAAGACATCTGGAATACCTTCAAAGAAAAGTGTGCATCCTTTTTGTTAGATCTGTGCACAGGGATTTGCTTCTAATTTATCTTCAAAGTTTGCAGATTAACATTTGAGAACACATTGTAGGACCACACCTGTTCTTTTTCTAATAAAAGAGCATGAAGAAAAATGGCAAGTTTATTGCAGTCTACTGAAGTCTATTTTCAGGCTTTTACATATGTTGCTCTCAGTGTTATGCTGTATGGGAAACAAATAACTTCTTTCTTTATTTAATTTGTTTTTATTTAACACTGCAGTATATGCCTGAAGAAATAAGTGTGCTTACAATGTATTCAGGTAGAGAGAGAGAATTGATTATTGACAGCCGGAGACACCTGTTTGATTATTTTTTTCTATAGGTCGTTTGTTTGCTCAGTGTTTGAGGATCACATAAATGCTTTTGGGCTATATGTTTCAGTTACTTTTTGTATATTAGATTTATTGTTCATGTGTATTATTTGTGTGGGGGTGTGTCTGACACCCTGGATGAGAAAAACAAAAGGGAAAATGTGTTGAATGACATGCAAAACTTGTCGATCAATGTGTTCAGGGTTCTTTCTTTTATTATCTCAATAAATAAAATAAAAATGCCTAGCTATATAAATAAATGCATAAATAAATGAGCTGAAAAAGAATAGAGTGCCTTCTCCGGGTCGGGGAGGATGTCCTGCCCCAAGTGGAGTGGGAGATTGACAGACAGATTGGCACAGCGTCTGCAGTGAAGCTTGCGCTGTACCGGTCTGCCGAGGTAAAGAGAGAGCTGAGTCAAAAAGCGAAGCTCTTGATTTACCGGTCTAAGTTCCTATTCCCTCATCTATGATCATGAGCTTTGGGTCATGTCCAAAAGAACGAGGTCATGGATACAAGCGGACGAAATTAGTGTTTTTAGGGTATCTGGGCTCTCCTTTAGAGAAAGAAGCTCAGTCATCTGGGAGGGAATCAGAGCAGAGCCGCTGCTCCTTCATGTCGAGAGGAGCCAGTTGAGGTGGCTCGGTCATCTGGTTAGAATGCCTCTCTGGTGAGATGTTCCGGGCACGACCCACCGGGAGGAGCCCCAGAGGAAGACCCTATGTTTCTCAGCTGGCCTGGGAACGCCTTGGGATTCCCCCGGAGGAGCTGGTACAGGTGGCCGGGGAGAGCAAACTGTGAGCCTCCCTTCTTAGGCTGCTACCCCGCAATCTGACCCCGGATAAACGGAAGAAGAATAATGGATGGATGGATGCACATACATACACACCCCCACATGCATGATACACACAGCACAATAGAATACAGACGGCAATGTTAGCTAGCTTGGTTAGCTAGCTAGTTTCAAGAAACGTGCTCTTTTTATCCCCTCCTCCCCCCTCCAACCGCCCACACACACACACACCCCTAATGGAAACTGACATTGTTCCAACATTGCTGTTGTAAAATTGCTGTTGTCATTTTGTTTTAAAAATGTTCTACAAGTCGTCGCAAATGTTCTACAATTTCTACTAAAAATGCTTAAAAAAGTGAAAAATGAAAATATTGCAAACATGAAATAATACTTGTGTGAAATACAACACAGGAGAAAGTATCATACTAAACATTATTTTGAATCAAAATGACAAAAGTAGCATAAAAACACATTAATTTAAACACGGGTCCAAAAAGACCCACTCATGGAAGACTGTATAGTCAATATGTCATGCATTAGAGGGTTAAATAGACAAAAGGAGTGTAATTGTCTAGTGTCCTCTGTTGAATACCATTCCTCGTCGAGTTTAAGTCACACACACTATCATTGCATGAATTGAGAAAATAGAAGTCTCTTTAATCTATCTATCTATCTATCTATCTATCTATCTATCTATCTATCTATCTATCTATCTATCTATCTATCTATCTATCTA
>CAEFZY010039233.1:0-39868 GCA_903066815.1 Brachyrhaphis roseni
AATGAGCCACAGGAGACGGTGTTGCTGTGCTGGTAGCTCTCATCCGAATGGAAGGGAGCTTCCTCGACACCGCAATGATGCACCGTCAGCCCCGCAAGAGCCCGCTTCTGCCATCTAGCGGCGCACCCGTGTTACTGCGTGACATTGCTCCCAAAACTTCAAAACAACTAAAATCACAATTTAGTCCGACAAATGTGACCACACTTTGTGGGGGTCACACAGGTCACAGAAAGTTGAACTTTAAAGAACCAAATTACCATCTTAACCCCTTTTACGATGTTGGCAGTTTAATTTTTATGCCTTAGACTTTTTGTTTTCAGTGGAATGTTCAGCTCAATGTGGTGATGATGTCACACTCAAGGTTTTGACCCTGTCAAAAAATTTGAAACTTGATTTACACAGCTTTGATGCTTATAGTTTTATCGACACATGTATATCAAAATGCAGGTATTTTTGTCTCTGTTCATTTAGTATGTCTTTCTCTCAAGTAGGACTTTTGGTTTTTCTGTCAAATCATCTAAGAGCGCAGAGTCTTAGATGACTGCATAAAGTGAGAGGCTAAAACCTCTCACTTTATGTTTCAGCTCTGAAGCTTTCTTTCAAATCTAAAACTGTAGGGTCTGTTTAACCTTTCATATATCACACACAAAACTCAACAGACATGAAAAATTTCGTAAGTGTGACCACAAAAAGACTTTGCTCAAGAAAACTTTTAATACATGTTAGACTTTTCGCACAGTGACGGTTTGTGTGAAGTTTTGTGTCTTTGAGTACATGAGGCATTAACTGATCCTCCAGAACCATCTTGATTAAAGCAAAACAAAAACAGAACTTGAGGGGAAAAAAATTGACAAACAGACTGTTAAAAACAAGCAGCTTGATGAATTAAAATGGAGTTTCAAAATTTATTGATCTATTAAACTCGTGGAAAAATGGCTGACTGGTGCTGTTTCTTGGACAGTCAGTGAAATTGTTCTGAATTTCTAATAGGTAGGAATTGAATCTAAATCTAAATCTAAATCTGAAGGTTTCTGTGAAGATCTTCAAACATGAAGACTCATTTTCTGGATATGGACTTGAATTTTTTTTTTTCTTCTAACAGTTACGATTTGGAAACAAGTATTCTTATACTTGTCATCAAGAATTTCACTTCTGACAGCAGCAGCATGTTTGAGTTGCTGTGAAATGTTAGTTCTGATTTATTTTTTTGGTGTTTGCATGTGAATAATCATTCATCTGATTTTGGATGCTGTGCAGCCTGAAGGAGTTTTGCTCTTAGCTTTTTTACTTTCGGACAGTAAGGATTCGTAACCATGGCAACAAGGTATGGTCTTTAGAACTGCAAGCAGCTGATTATCATCTCAAAACTGGTGGAATATCACTCTGCTGTCCGTATATTGAGCTGTTAGCATGTCAATGACAGCAACAGTGTCTTAAGTCAGAGGCTTTTTAGATGTGATGTAAGAGTGGCTGCTACTGGGTTTACTTCCCATCCACAACTCTTTGAAGGTACATTTCTTTTAGGGATAAAGTATTCTGGGAGTGACTATGTAAATCTTGAAATTTAAACTAATAAAGAGCCAAACACCCCATGATGTTTTTAATTCCCTGCTTAAGACCAGCCTACTGCTGCCTTCCTAAAATAATAATGGCCTAAGTCATTCTTTGCCAAAAGTGCTTTTTTTTTTTTTTCCTTTTTCTTTCTTCTTTTAACTAGACTCTCATTTAGCAAAAATGGTGGGGTTTATTTTGTTTTTACAAAAAACAAAAACACTTTTGGCAAAAACAACTTAAGTCATTATTTTAGGATGATATTTGAGTATTTGAGTTCATCCTTTGTTAGCCGGAATTGAAAAGTTAGAAGTTTTTTTTTTTGTTTTTCCAAAGTTCTCTAAAGCATAAGAGATAATTGATTAACTGAATAAATGATTTCTCCACTGGTCATGGAAATGTGGCTCATTTGGAGCCTCAGACAGATGAATATAGGCAGACAGATGGATAAAATTGACTCCAACAGTGACTCATCAGCAGGATTGAACGCTGGCACGTCCTTCTGGTGCTGAACTTTGTGTTATTGACGTTGTTTTACCGACATTGCTTGACACTGAATTTGGCCGCGGCTCTGATCAGCTTCAACCTGGGCCCCTCGGCGGACCCCAGCTGATGTTTTATTCACCACGTCTGAGATAAAAGGAGCCGACATAAACCACGTCCTGCTGTTGCCGGGACACTCACCTGCGATGCCTCGTAATAAAGCTCCCTCTGTCTGTCTGCATCAGTCCGCTGCTCCCCCACAAGTTGCCTGTACCAGCTGTGAGTGTCCAGCCTGCTCTCACTCTGGGAAACCATCATGGTCGGGTACGTGAGAGCCTGAATGGAAATGAGAATTACAAGCTGGTTTAATGGTGTCATTTAAAATCACGCAGAGATACTAGAATAGATGGAGCAACACTTCTGTCTGGATTCTCTCTGCTGTTTGCTGAAATGATTATGATATTCTGTATTATGTAGATAAAGAAGAGTCTTTTTTGGGACCAGTTTCATTTAACTAGCTGTTAAAAGAAGAGCTTAAAGAGAAGGTTTTTGCTGTCGTTAGAATTAAATGATGGAATCATGAAAGCATGGACTTACGAGAGGGTAGTTTGAGAAAAGGGGTGTATTATATAAAATCAACTTTTTTGAGCTTTACATTATGTTATAATGTTATTGCCTCATCAAAACATGCCTGGAGTGCTGTCTTGATTCTATCATGAATGCTTGAGAAGAACTTTAATTTCCAATGGCAACCATTCAGCTGTGGAAAACTCTTGGTTGGACCTCAATTATTAATTAAACTAAAATCTTAAAGAAACTTGATCTTTTGACCTAATCACAGCATATCCAGAAATTCTGTCAAAACTGAAAACAAACTAAAAGAGTTATTATATTAAGTTGGTATTTTTAGTTTCAGCAAAATTTGAAATGCCCTCTTCACAATTAAAGACTTTTTCAAGTTTTTGAAAGGAAATAATAAAAATTGTTTTATCAAGTCGACTTTTAGTTTAGTGGAGTTCAGGAAGATGTCGTCATAGAAACATAATATAGTCTGATAAAGCATATTTACAGCCAGTTACTGCAGAATTTTCTTAAATGTAACTCTTAAAAGATTGTATATCTCATCTAACCAATAACATTTGCACTAAGTTTCACTTCCTATAAAGTAAAAGTGAATTTAGCTGCTGTCTACTCTTAATCCACATCTGTTTGCATTATTAACGCCTCCTCCTGTTTCTCCATGCAGCTCAGTGCTCCGTCGCCTGATTAGGAAAGAAAGAAAACAGTGTTTGATTTATCCACTGCCACCAGCCAGCTGAGCAATCGTCCTCCCCGCTGCTGGCTATCAAGGGCATCGCTGATCTGACTATAAATAATCAATTATTTCAGCTAATGACCCTACAAGATCCCCCGTTAGACGAGGTCAAGCTTCCACTTGGCAGACGCCCCGCCGCCCCCGCCGAGCCGACAAGTGATCTGACATTAGCGGGCGTCGACACGTCCTCTCGGCCTCCCTGACCGAGCGAAGGACCGGCTCTGCTCGGCCGTGACGGAAAACTCTGGGCCGGAACTGTCTCTTCAGCCCCTCTGTCCTCCTGCACGGTCAATCTAAAGTCTTTTTATACATTGAGAGTGTAGAAAGTGGCAGAAAGAAAAGAGGTCAAGCTGTCCTCCATTTAGAGCAGTGATGTCTGACTTTTTGTACTTAAGATATCATTTGTTTTCTATTTTAATGTCTTTGGAAACCCTTAACTGTATTTAGGCCATTTTAATTATTGGATGTGACTAAATCTGTTTTTGAGTAAAAAGTTGCTAGAGATTTGTGGCCCTTGCTTAACATTAAAAGCCCAAAATAAAAATAAAAACACGGCTAATGAAGGAAAAGCACTTGTTTTGTACCTAAAATGTTTTTTTTAAGATATGCATTTGTCAGAAAATTTTATACAAATAAAAACACAAAAACTTTCCATCTGCATGAGCTCCACTTTAATCTGGACAGACTCGCATAGAGAGAAAATTTACTTGGCAAATAATAGTCTTTGTCGCTCGGATCCCGACACAAGACACAGCACTGGTAACCACCGTCAGAGAGGACGAGCCTCTGTGGATAAGAGACGTCTTCCCCCCAGGACCCACACACTGGGGGGTGGTGGAGAGAATGCTGAAAGACTGAAGGGTGCTGAAGAAGCCCAGAGTTGAAGGTGGAGAAGGGGTGGAGGTGGGTTGAAGCTTAACCGAGGAGCAGGTGTAGAGAGGAAGGCGGACTTTATGAAGGAAGCGAAGCCTAATGATTGGAGGATATGAGGAGAAGACCAGCACCAATAGGCCATGAAGGAGGAGCTTAATGATGTGATTGGCTGGGTAGGTGAGATGAAGAGTTTTCCAGTTTGTATTTACGCCTATGCTTTATATTTTATAAATATTTTCTCATTCGTAAATCAAACTGAAAACAGTAGCATTCATTCGGAGCCATTTTCTGGAGATCTAAAGTATTTGTGTCTCCTCTAGATGTGTTTAGCTAAGTCCTCCACTGGGGTTCTGATAAAAATGTTTTAAAATCTCATGAATGAGGAATAAAGACATTGGGAGTCGTCAGTTGTTCTTCACTAAAACACAGTTGCTCCCTGTTGGTGAAACATTAAGTCTGAACATGTTGGAGCTAAAATCCATTGTAAATTAATTCTTTTTTTTTTTTTTTTTTCACTAAATCCACAGAGAGACTTTAAAATGTTATTTGGGAACCAAATTAAGTTGTCACTGCTCTGGCTCACTCATCTTAAATAAACACAAATTGCTTCTTTTTTTTTTAGTTTATTTTTTCTTCCAATGTGTGGAAAATTTTTCATGTCAAACATGATGGACGGAATATAGATCACAAACTCCAGATTCCTTAACTTCACCTCACATTTCCACCCCACAATGCACCTCTTCTCTGTAACTTCCCCTATAGACTAGGGGCAGCAGCAAGTAGTATAAAACCTGGTGGAAAATCAGGTCTGCTGACCTCCTAAGAACGGTCCTAAACGGCATCATGGAGAAGAATTGTTGTATTGATGTACTGAAGGTAGACATAGGCCTGTTTCAAGGCATCAAATTGTAAAGCCAAATTTGTTTTTAGTTGTTTTTGATATATGCAGCATTTTCATAAGAACTGAAGCCAACATAGTTACTTGATTTTGCTTTTAAAGAGCACTTTGTGCCTGAAACCAATTCAGCCACTGAAGATTACAGCCACTGAAAAAAAAGAATTCTGACATTTAATCTCACAGTTCTGAGGCTATAGTAAGAATTTTTCACTGAACTTAAACCTAAATCTGCCAGGTGTAATAAAAGTTAGAGTTAACAGTACATAGTTTTATTTTTGCCTCTCTTAATAAAAGAGAAGAGAGTACTATCTCCAGACAAACCATTAAAGTATTTCAAGTGTGGTAAAATCCATGTTGTTCATGCAGTTCACTGTTGATCATTAATTCTGTAACTTGACAATAGAAAATTAGTAAAGCACCAATTAAACATGTAATAAATGACCAGATGAATCTGTTAAATACCACTACTTTGATGTCTCTGAACAGTGATGGTTGGCCTGGATCAGCTAATCTTTAACACCAGAACAATTCCTGGTGGTCTGTTCTGAAATTCGTGCTGCAAGGGCTTCAGCCCAGTATGTCATGCTATTTTACTATATTCCACTATCTATATCTGTATTTATATATATCTATATTCCAGATACCTAAAATATAGTTTTGACTAGACTACTATATTTTTACTATACTAATAGTAATTTAAGAAAATTACAGATATCTTAAGTAATTAATATGTCTGGTCATAAACCTATTTCAGATGTCTGGAATGTAATGTAATGACTTGCCATCCATATAAGCCACGTCTGCACTGACTATGGTTTTGTTTGTTTTCGGAGATGCAGCCTAATGAAACACCTCAATGAACTTGGTGGAAAGTAGAGCAAGGATGGTGCAGGGAAGTCTAGACTTAAAAATGAGTTTTGGAAACAGGTGCAATAAATGTTCCAAATGAAGTCACTTTTTCACAAAAATGAACTTGCAGTTTTTAACATCAAATGAGGCCAAAGCACTGTTCTGTCAAGTCAGAGAATTGTGTGATGTTATGCCATATAGCATAATGTTGCATAATTTAAATATTGTCATGATAAGACGCCCCATAACTAGGAAACTTTGTTTCATGTGTTTAATTTACGTAATATTAAAAGTACATTATCTCAAAAGCAATAGGTCATTATCTAAAGTGGTCCAGTCTAAGACATGAAGCTCCAGAAATTGAGTCCCATTGGAGATTTGAAGTAACTTTGGCTGAAATAAAGCAGTGTGTTGCATCATTTATTTTTAGACATTATTACAGTTAAATATACCTTTTAACTTCATGTAAATGTGAAACAACTGAGATTTAATCTTAACTGTATTACTGTCTGCTGATGACTTGGAAGGTGGCATAGCCTTTGTGTCTTGTAATATCATGATGGATTGACTGGCTGATGAAATACATGGACTCACCTTACACAGTGACCAATCAAGCACTCAGCAGGGGAAATTAACTTTCAGATAGCAAGTTTCAACTCGGTTGGTCCAGTTTTGACCTGCAAGATGTCCGACGACCCCTCCCAGCGGGTCTGGCTCTCAGCTGGAGCGCGCCAGATGCCCGTCGACCCGCGGCAGCGGCGAGCGACTGTTTATCAATCAGCCTCGGCGACCGCTCCAGCCTCCACCACCTGTCCCACTCTGTCAGTGTCAGAGTACATTTTCGGGAGCAGGCCAAAAAGCGAGCGGATACATTGAGCTACTGGCTCGCAGGAGGGTTTCGTCATGGGTCATTATGTAGCAGAAGAGTGGGCTGTTAACGAAGCCATTACTGCAAGCGCTTGGGGCCCGGTGTGGATCTGGTGGGGGGTCTGCTTCTTGGCCGTGTTTTGAGTTTATTCAATTATTTCTTATCATTCGGGATCATGTAAGTGCAGAATGTCCAGTTGGATGGGATGAGGGAGACTTGGCAAGAAGGCTTCCTGTCTCATCCAGCTTCATTAAGGCCTTTAGAAACAACCTTCAAAGAAAAACAGCACAACAGATTCCAGAACTATTTTAATGTCCATTTTCTTTCGCCCTCCGAAGACAAAAAGGATCTAAATGAAAGACGCAGTTGTTGCTTCAATGTGTTTTAAATTTATCCCTTTCAATTTGTCATATGGTCTCTAATTGGTTTTAGAAATGTTTATCAGGGTTTGATTGGCTTTAAACCATTTAATTATCATTCTGACTGTAGATTTGAGCAAGCCAGTTTCTCACATATAAAGACATCTTCTGCTCTAGTTGAGTGATATGTTCTCTTGTGTTTCCCATTTTGAAGAGTGAGCAAGTGAAATGAGTCACTACGTCTGATTATATTTACACTCCGGGGGAAACAGGAAGACATAAAAGTTTCAAACTAGACTGATGGACTGAAAAACATAAACTGTGTTCCACCTCACAGCACTAGTGTCTTGTTTTCCTTCCTCACAGAAATGAAGTGGGTGTAAATTATTTTGATGGCTATAATATAGCAGAGAAGCAGAGTTGGTGTGTAGGAACATGTAAAGAATCTCAGACTGATTAGCTCTCCGCCAGAGAACCCTTGAGGAAAATGATGCGGAGCGCACCTCGGGCTCTAAAGCGATCTGTTTTGAAAACTTTGAGTGCGGGCCTCCATCATCCCTCGGCTGCGTTTCAATAAAGACATTCATCCTTTTGCTAATGCATCAATAAAACTGCTCATATATTCGGACAGTCCAGTAAATTTTGATTAAAGACCTCGAACACTCCCAGTGCCTGATGGTCATCTGAAAAGAAAGCTTCACATCATAAACCTGCTATACAACCCTCGGGGTGAAACATAAAACACCTTCTACTATGCTCCATGCAGAACCGTGGGGCCGTGGTTGAAATATTAACTTCCAGAGACGGAGATAAAAGCTGGGGTTTGCTAATTTATCTAAAATGCTAATATTTTCTCAGGATAGAATAATTTAACACAATTAAAATCCTTCACACTCCGGACCACTGATAAAGGTGTTTTGTGTCTGCTGGTATTGGCCTCTTGAATGCTAAGTAATGTCATTTATTCTTATCTTAAGCTGTTCCAAACTTCAAATTATATTAGCAATCTCTAATCGGACTCAGGTGAAATGTTCCAGAAATTACAGCAATTTATAACCTTAGACAGAGGAGATATCTGCATGTTCCATAAACAGAAATACCAAAAATTGGTCATATTTCTGTTTTAAACTATCCTATATTCCTGAAGACACTTGTAAAGGTGCACACACCCTCATTATTTTAACTTTATTCTTGTTATGACTTCTTCTACTTTTTTTTCTTAGCATTACCCTAATATGGTGTCATTTCAAAATACAGCTTTAAAAATAAAATTTATCCTTGAAATGTGTTGAGAGGTTTTGATTATAATTTGTTTTAGACATCCTGAATGTTGTTATTTTTTACAACTTATTGCCATATCACTGTGGTTTAGCTTGACTTCCTCCCTCCTTTGATTAATTGATTGATTGATTGATTGTCTGAACCCATTCCAGTTGTACGCTCTCTGTTGGTAGAACCCAAACCTGTTCAGTTTCTTTTGTTTTTCATCTGTTTGAATTCTCGTTCTGGTTTTTCTTGGACAAATGATGTTGCTGTTTGTAGCTTCTACCTGTGAAAACACTTTACCCTGAAATACGACTGACTCAACAAACACTTTATGTAAAGCCCCCAGTTGGGCAGTTTCTAGGAATCCTTTGGGATCTTTGCTACAAAACCTAATAGCACATAAAGTTTAGTCAATATAACCCACATCCTGCCCAGCATTAACTTTCAGCCAGTTCTGGTGCCGCCATTCATCACCGCTTAGAATAGGAAGCATAAAACCTGCTGACATCAGGTCTTCTGGCCGCCCAGCTCCCTCTTGACCTTCTACTACAAATCCCATTTTGTATTTTGCTCCTTTTTTGGGGGATACGAAAGTTGATCTGATGATGCTGCAGGATACACACTGCCCGGCAGCTGGAGGTAGACAGGTGGGTCACGATGTAGTATTTATGACTCAGTAGTGGAACAAGCAGTTTGACTTTCTGCAACTCTGTGGATTCATGTCTCTGCAGTCGTTTGTCTTTGAGTTTGGCCTCAGTTATTGTACAGTTTCTGTCTCTGTTTATATACAGGTGCTTCGCAGTATTTCGTAATCTCAAAAAAGAGACATTTACTTCAATAATTCAACAGAGGAAGTGAATCATCTGTATTATGTAGATTGATACCAGACAGAGTAATTATTCATTGTATTATTTGTGATTATCGTGAATGCAAATCCAAAATTCGGCTTCTCAGCTAATTGGAAAATTGCATAAAGCCAAAAAAAGCATTTTTTATATGAACGTGTGTGAAATGACAACATTCACTAGAATATACATTTGAATCCTTAGTTATCATGCTGAAACAGTTTTAAGACGCTGAGTCACTGTTGTGGTTAGCTGCTGGTTTCTCATCAAACATTAAACTCCTGATGTTTTTCTGGGACGAAATATGAGAGATTACAAGATAGGAGATAAGGTTCCTGCAGGCACCCCAGATAAGAACTGGTGTGTCTGATAAGTTTAATCTTTTCTGTGTGTTGGAGTCTTTGAAGTCTGCTGGTTTTGATGTCCTGAAATGGAAACTCATTTAACCCTCATCGACTCAGACACTGCTCATACGCAGGTTGAACAATATTATTGCAATACTCTAACATAAAAGGGCTTTTCTGTACATAATACATGGAGCTCAGAAAAAAAGTTTTACATCTGGAATAAGATTTATTCATTTATTGGGTTGAAGAAGAGACTAAAAATTATTCAGGGGACAAATTATAGTAGCCTTAAGAACATATTTGTATAAATCTGTAGAAAAGGCTCAACTTTTGTTTGATAACTTTGAGTTAAAAGATATTTATAAAAAAAATATTAGGAATCTCATAGTTATCAGAACAGCCAATACTGAAGAAAACTTTTCTTTTAATGGAATTTAATTTTGGGGGGTATAACAATAAAAACATCATAATTTCAATATTCTGCCTCTTGAAAACCATCTTTAACTGAAACGTTAGCTGTGCCAACCCCAAATCACTAATCATAAACATTAGTTTAGCTAACACTAAAGCACTACACCATCACTGTACTTAACAGAAGCAAACATAAACTGCTGTGTATAACCATGTACAGTTAATAATTGAATAATTAAAAGTGGCCTGAGGATGAAGCCTTGAGGAACCCCATATGTGATTTAATTTCCAAATAACACAAGGAAGTGGTCTGTCAAGTAATTAGCAATACTTTCATGCTCACTGCTGTGGAAGTTTTAAACCACATACAATTGCTTCATAATGCCCCCTTTAAAAAGTTTATTGAATGAAAATAAAAGGGTACAAAATGAAACATGCTAAAATCAGTCTGAGCCTCAGGCAGTTGGTTCCCTTTATTTAATTTAAGAGACTTTTCATGGTTATTGTCCAACATTTTCTCTGCCTTAAATTACTAATTTGCTGCTGCAATAATGATATTCCTTTCTTTATAAATTTAAATATATATCAGCACAAAAAATTGACAGCTGGTGCTCTTTTTGAAAATATCTTAAAATAATCAATAATTTACCTCTCAAGCTTTACTGCATCTTTAATCAAACTGTAATCCAGCTCAGTGAAGGTTCATTAACCCTCAGCGTGTTCAGCTAACTGCTTCATGTTGCAGAAACTGTGGCATGGTTTGCTCATTTCATTCTAAATTCAAAAGTTACTTCCTTTCTGCCTGAGCTGGTAAAGATTTCTCTTTGTCTAACAGTTGGAGTCGAACGATGACTGTGAATGAATGACAGTGTCTGGAGGTGATGGGGTTCATGGTAAAGCTATGGCATGCAAGTTAAAACCGTTCATTCGGTTGTCTTGCAGCTGTTCTCACCTTGGGGATGCTGCAAATTGACTAAAGATGAATTTTTCTTATTTCTTTTTGCCTAAATCAAAAAACATTCTGGTTTTTTTTTATTCGAAACTAATGAAATCAATATTTCAGGAGAAACATTTTTTATTATTTCTTGATTGGAGCAACATTGAAAGCTTTATTCTCTGGATGATAGTTATGTCATTCTGAGGAGTACGTGAGGAGCAAGAATATGTTTGTATGCATAATTTGACACAGTTACATGATATTCACACATTAACATGCAGGCCTAGTAATGTGATCACACGTAGATGTCTACAGAGCAGGATCAGTTTATGCACAGGATAAATGTGAGATGTATAAAGACGATAGTTGGAGGTGCATATATAATTTATTGAATGAAAGTAACTGAATCTTTGAACTGTTTTAAAAAGTAGATTGTGCAGGTCTACAGATGCACTGGACTGGGTAAAAACCTCTAATATTTCCTAAAACTGGAGGAAATATCCAGGTTTTTTTTATATTTTCATGTTCTGAAGTGTAGCATATTTTCACTTTTTGCTGGATTGGATGAAGAACTTGATCTATTGCCACGTTATAATTACAATTTGATGCATTTTAGTTCAGAACTCTTGTCACCACCAATGTTTTTTCCTCCTAAATAAACCCTGATTTAAAAGAGCAAATATCCTAAAAGGATTTCCATCAATTAAGAAGCTTGTTATTGTGGTTATTCTGGTTATGAATCAGACTCTGAACAATTGGAAGATCCCTGAGATGTGTTAAAGTGAAAAAGTTAAATGAGCAACATGAATGAAAGCCTGTTTAGCTGATGTAAAGTTGTTTTACATTAAATTAGCTTCATTTCCAGCCACTACATGTATAGAATTAGCTTGCATACTAGCCTCTGCCTGGCTAGTATGCAAATGGTTGTTATTTGGAGGAGGTTGCTGATGCATGCTTGTTTGCATTGGAATAACAATGCTGGTCAGAACTGGAGTAAACATTACAGATGTTTCAATGCTGTGAAACTGTTAGTGTTTGGAATTGAAGTAAACAATCTATCTCAGCTACATGCTGACTAGCATCATTAATTTGTGTATTTTTTGGTGTAACATGACTCTAAATTTGCTCTGTGTCACAAAACTCTGAGAAGTTGCATATTTCTTTGTAGAACATATCTAAAGTATTCAAAATAAATGTAGTCTGGGAAGCTGACATACTTAGAAGCAATGCTACTTTACACACTGGCGTTTGCAAAGTAGCCAATCTAGGAGCGCCATTCAGTTTCTTTGGCACTGATTGGCTGAACCCCCAAGAGTGAAGATAAGAAAGATTGTGGATGCTAGCTCCTGTAGTAGTTTTAAAATGGTTTCCAGTGTGTGTATCAGTGCATAATATGGTACATTTATAAGCATTTCTAGAGAGTGTCTCTATAAACTCCACTGTATTTCTCAATTTCGAACATGGGATTAATTAGAGTGGTTCCCCTTTACAGCAAGAGTACTCTCATAAGTGACTGAACAGTCAATTAACCACGTATTAAAGGAGTTGTAAAAACTTTATAGACAATTGTTAGTCATTGTGTGTTATTTAAGGCCTAGAGAGAAGTGACCAGCACATTGCAAAAAACAGTTCAGGAAAAACACCTTACACCTGTCTTATAACCGTTTATTGGTTTATGAAGTTTCAACATCTTATTACATATTTATAAGCTTTATTTTAATATTATACCATTGTCATTCTGAGTTACAAGTCTGAACACAGTTGAAAAGGCGTAAAAACAATGATACAGTCCACTATAAATAAAATGGTGAAACCTTCTGTTATTACAATCAGTGTTATCAAGCCTAACCTTTAGTTTTAACCAATCAACCAACTTTATATTTATATTCTCACAATTATAATTACATGGATGAAGCCGGACATGACGTCAGATCACAATTAAGACTTGTTTTGATGGCAGTCATGTAACACTTCAGTGTTGGTGGAAATAAAATCCTCCTCCTATGCTGTCATTCCTGACACAGCCAAGGTGACCCTTCCTCAGCTTGAAACCTTCAGCTGCTAATGAGAACAGATCTTCAGCTTCAAACTCCATAAAGACTTCAACTATAAAGGTAAAGAAACTCTGCTCACTTCGTACAGTGACCTTGTTAATTATTACACTATATGGAGATTAATGGAAGATACGAACATGATCTCTGGACATTTAGGAGGCTTTAATACAGAAACAGACATCATTCAGGTTCTGGAAAGACCTTGAGATGTAATCAATTTTATTTCTATGTTAGAAAATAAAATTTCTAACAGTTTAAGTTTCCACATAGCTGAAGTCTTGTGTTTTACAAACACCCTCTGTTTAGGTCCTGTATTTTCTCCATCACTGGACATTATTTCTGTTTTTGTAGAGCTGCTGCCGGATCTAAATGCTTTTGTACAAAGATTTTCTTGTTAATGTTTTATACAGAAACAGAGAAAGTATCCCCACTGGACAAAAAGGGCCATCTAGTTCTTTTCAAACACAGATTTAGTTTGTTTTTCAAGCTGTTAAAAGCTACTTTAAAACACTTAATCTTTAATTTACTGATCATAAATTGAAATATAAAGAATTATTAGACTGATATGCAAAGTAAAGGAAGAAAAGACAGCATTTTGAAGCAGTCCTAGCTTTTTATGTTTTATTTCTCATTATTTTGATTCATACAGCTATGTAACACACATTTATATGCAAATAAGTCATTTCCTTTATTGAATCATTGTGTTCTTTAACAAAATGCTGAACAAATCTGGAAAATTACTTTATAGTAGTTCATCCTTTAATTTGAGTTAAAATTTTTTGTCTTGGAAAATGAAAGTTTATACAGTTATACAGGTCTTTAATCTGATATGGTGCTAATTTATTCAGTGATTTTTTTTTTAAACTAACAACAGTATTTTCAAATTTTATTCTCTGAGTTACAGGGAGCCAGGGTAAAGACTTTAGAACTGGGAAGTTGTGCTGTGTCTTCCTGGTTTTAGTGAGAACACGAGCAGCAGCGTTCTGGATCAGCTGCAGCTTTTAAGGCAGACCTGTGAGGACACTGTTTCTGTAATCAATGCGACTAGAGATAAATGCATGGATGAGTTGCTTTAGATCTGGCTGAGTCATTAGTCCTTTTATTCTGGAAATGTTCTTCAGGTGATAGAAGGCCGACTTTGTAACTGTCTTTATGTGACTCTGAAGGGGCAGGTTTGAGTCCATCACTAATCCACAGGTGCACAGAGTCGCCCTTGGCTCAGATATTTAGCAGAAGCAACATTGCTCTGCTAAACAGAACAGATGGGCTTCATCTTCCTCATTCTGCAACTGCTCAGAATGAGGATTTATTTAGGTGTTTGCCATCTACAAATAAATAATAAAATACACTCCATTATTAGGATATAAGTGGGAGAATAAAGGAAGGTGTCACCTAAATAGTTAATTAATCAGCCAGATGTGATGAAAAGTTTTCTTTCCCGACATGTTGGTGTTTGACATGCTTTAATAGTAAAACAACCCATATGAGTCGGCTGTGGAACAGCACTGTGGGTAGCAGAGAGCCGGAGTGACCTTTGAAAAACTCTCAGCATGGGAATGAAGCCATCCCTGAGTGGTACATGACAAACAGGATTATTAGGCTGTGCTGAAATTATTCCAAAATGTCACAACCAACAAAATAACAAAAATCATAAATCCCCTCTTTTTTTTTTCTTTAAATCCCTTTATGCTCCGGTGATTCTTTATGCAAAAAAGTAAAGTGAAACTTATTCATCCACATCTTTCAAAAATTGTTAACGTTATTCATCATTTTAGTCCCACCGTCGAAGAAATAAACTGTTTGGTTGTGGGAAAAGCAGTCAGTCAGCTGAGACGTCAGTGAGTTAGACTCATGTTTGCAGGCTTTCCTGTTCTGTTTGCTTTGTAGTGTTGGATCAATAAAATCTTTTCCAATCTGAGGAGAGGAGAAGCCGGCGAGCTGCCACAAAGTTTTCCTGTAATTGCTAAACTGCGTTTCATTCATTTGAGTTCAGATGCTCAGATCAAAAGTCATCCTGCTCTGAAGAGCAGGAACAAACCTTCAGGTTTGTCAAGTTTTTAGTTCAACGAAGAGCTGATGGACTGAAATATGAATGAAACTCAGACTAAAGACGGCCAGTTTGACTTTTGAGTTTTATTCATATAGTTAGGATAAAGGTAATAAAGTTTAATTTACCATCCTAACTCTTTCTTGACACCAAAAAATCTGTGAGACTTCTATATGTGTTGACTGTCCTGACTTGTGAGCCATCTGCAGGATTTGAATAATGATGCTGTTAGACAGCTGGACCTGTAGGGGGCATTAAAGAGCCAGTGTGTCACTATTTAAACTTCAATTGCTAGTTATTTTAGTTTGTACTTCAACTTGTAGAAGAAATGAAAGAAATCACCACAAATAAAACTACAAGTATATTAGTACATTATAAATATTAAATTATTAGTATATTAGTTTTGGTCTAATCATGTCTACAGAGGATTCTTTTAAAAAGTTTTTACAACCTGGGTTTTTTGTTTATTTTTATGAACAAAGCTCTCTTCCTCATTGTGACTTTTTACTTTTTAAAATATTTTCTTTTGAGTTCATGACAACATAAATGAAGTTTGAAAAGTGTTTTATTCCTATAAAGACGTTCAGTTTTCTATTAATATAATGGACCCTGGTTATACACCAGGACCACCCAGAAATAGCTAAAATACACAAATACTTCACACTCTCTCTGAAAACGCTTAACAATGCAAACATTTATACTCCATAATTTCCATAAATGTGCAAATTTGAAACCGTCTTTGCACTGCTGCAGAAGCTAATTTCTGCAATCTTTGTTGTCTCTGCTCGAATGACGCTCCTGGATTGGCGCAACAGCCACTCCATTTTAACTTTTCATGAAGAAGGAAGTTTTTTTCACTGTTGTTTTTCAGTGGTTCTTGGTGCAGCACCACCTGTGGTGAGGAGGTGAACATGTCTTTCAAAGGGTTTGGTTGATTTGACAGTACAGCGTGAAAAAATGCAACAAATGTGGCAATTTAAAGCCCCAATAAAATCAAGTTGGACTATCAGGTGAAAACATGAGTTATTTAATATTTTTAATGTTAAGTAACATTAAAAAACATACTTTTAATGGCTTTGACTTGCACTCCATCTTGATGCTAAGATTCTTTTTACACCAAAGTTTCCCTCGGAAAAATGTTTTCACTATTAACTGCCTGTAATCAGTAATTTTAAAGTGTTTATGTTTCATACTTTGAGTTAGACTCAGCCTTAGAAGTGCCTGAGCTCCCTCCCCTCCATCCGATCAGTCTGCCTCCTGGGCTCCTCCCTTCCTGCTGGTCCCACAGGGAGGAGACCCAGGGGAAGACCCTGAACTCCTGGAGTGGTTATTTATCCTGTCTGGCCTGGTTGCACCTTGGGATCCCCCAAAATGACCTGAAGAGTGTGACACATCTGGGTTTCAGCACCCAGCTGGAAGAAGGTATGGAGATGAATTCCAACGAAATATGAATGTTATTGAGACTTATATAGACTTATAAATAACAAGATGTCACCTTGTGTTTTACACTTCCTGCTAGAGCAATGCTACACTACAAAAACACAAAATATTACTAAGTATATTTGTTAAGTTTCTAGTGTAAATATCTTAATACACTTGAAAAATGACAGAACTAACTTACAAGTGACTTTTTAGCAGGAAATAGGTGCTTGTTTTAAGTCAATAATTCCTTAGCATTAATCAAAATGTATTTGTTCCACTGGCAGATTATTTCACTTATAACCATGTTATAAGTGAAACATTCTGCCTGTGGAACAAGTACATTTTAACAGTATTAAGGAATTATTGACTTAATCGTTCTGTTATGTTGCGGGTCAAATTGACCCGTTTTAAAGTTTAAAATTGTTTTAAAAACAGTTTTTTAGCATTTTTTTGCATGAACCTTTTTCTATTTGTCTTAATAGGTGCACTCTACATATAAATTGAAAATTTATTCATTTTTACACATTTGTAAGCCCCCCTGGATTTACTTTTTACATAGATACTGTTCGGGTCATAAATACTCTCTGTATGACTCATTTATCTTGATTTTAATCAGCGGATCAATTTGATCCTGAACAGTATATGTGTCTCAAGTTCATTTATAAAGATCACCCATTGAAAAAAATTAAATAAAGTATAATATATTTTTTTTTTTTTACCAAAGATCAATTTCAAGGAAATTATTGTTTTTTGTGTCTAGGCTTTTTTTCAATGGACATAAAAAATGTAAATTCCATTTTTTATGTCCAAAAGAGTAAATCAGTAAGTTGTCGTCATTAATCCTTATTTTGTGAGAAATAAAAAGACATCATTGCACAAATATTGATTGAAATGATTATTAATGGAGTTAATAATCAGATACAAAAATGTTTTGGAGGAATTTTTTGGTTTCTGACACTATTGCATGATTAAACGCTCCCCAGGTCAAATTGACCCACGAATATTATTGCTGTACCTCAGAAACAAACATAAGAGGAGGGTTAAGATAAGCTCCTACATCTTGCTGAAAATTCACTTTTAAGTTAGTTTTGTCCTTAGTGTACTAATATATTACATATTAAATGTGCTGCAGTGTCAGCAGCACATTTGATATGTAAACTATAATCAGTGACAAAGAAAATACATGTTTGCTGTTATTTTTATCCAGTATTTTTTTATTATCAAACCAATGAAGCAGCCCATTTTAACACTCCCCGTGCAGACATAATGAATATTTTAATCCCATTGGTTCAGATCATGAGGAGGAAAACATATTTAGCATCTGATGGACATTAATGTTAATGGTTTCTAACCACATTTGAATCTAATACAGTTGGTGACAATGCAATCTCCTTCAGATTTATAACACAAGCTCCACACAAATATTTGCCTTTTCCTTCCTGTCGGAAATCAGCCGTGCGCTCTCTCTGTAATCCTCAGCATATTGGTTTGTGACAAATTGTTCGGTTCAGAGTCAAACGTGGAATGGGGAACATTTGTAAACAGCCAGTAGCACATTTCAGTGCGTCTTACTGAGACATTAATCTTGATCCGTGTTAGCAGAGACAGTCTGATCGCCGTATGATCCCATTGTTGAGATTCACAGGTGGAATTAAGCTCCAAAAAGGATCTACAGTTGGGTGAAATGGATATGTGAGAACAGAGTCATGGTGTTTTGGCTTAAGCTCTTGATGAATATGTGATTTCTATCAAGCCCAGATGCAAACTAAAGACTGATTGGCCAGCTGAAGCCAGAGTGTTTGTCTGGTTCCTTGTTGCTTTTGTCACAAAATGAACAGATTTTGTCATCATCCACAGCTGCAGAGGGTGTAATTTCCTGTTTGTGAGTAAAAATGGAAGCAGAGGGGGGCTTCGCCTTGGCGACACACTGTAAAAGGGGCTTTTATATGCTTTAACACAATGGGGGCTCAGTGAAAGTGGATTATTGCACCTGGCTTCTTGTGACGGCACACCATTCTGTGGGACCGCCGGTGCAGCGTGCAATCCTGTAAAAGCCAGTAACCGAGACCCTGTTAGGATCATGACAAGTCCACATGCTCACCCTGGTATCAGAACATCAGGCCTTGAACAAAGACTAGCAGTGGGAGTTCTGGTACAGGTCATTGATGTACTTATCCTGCTGCTCACCTGGATTACATCTGCACATTGTAGTTTAGCACAGTAGCTTAAAGCTTTTACATTTTAAATCTCTCATTTAGACAAGGTGCAAAATAACCTGTTCCCTAAACTTAAAGTTTTTTTTTATTTTCAAAATGTTTTGAACTATCTAGCAGGCAACTGTAATTAAACAAAACAAATACAGTTAATTATATTCCTCATGGAAAAGCAACATGTCCTTTTGCCCTAATGGCCACAAAAAAAGTTAAACTTTTTACTGTGGGCCCCTGTGAATAACTGAAATCCACAAATACTGGAGACCTTCTCTAAAAATGTTTCTAACTACCAATTTTAATAGTTTAAACATTTATTATTCATACACACGCAGATGAAACTGTCTTAGCACTACCACAGAAGCTACTTGACAAACGCTAGCCAGTAGCGTAACAACTAGCATTGTGGGTAAGTATTTCAGCTTCCCAGCTGCATTTTGTTTTTTGAATACTTTGGGTATGCTCTACAAAAATAATTGTAAATTACCTATGATATGATTTAATGATATAATTTAGTTTTTAGCTGATAAATAGTATATTAAATATTAAATGATATAAAATATAACTGTTAAGTAAAAGAACAAAAACTGGTGATGTTTTCACACCAGATAGTCCAGTAGACTGCTGGCGACCAAAATTGCAACATTTGTTGCATTTCATTAAAACCCTTTGAAAAATCTGTTCCCTCTCCTCGCCTGTGGTGGAGCTGTACCAAGACCAACGAAGGAAGTTCCTTCTTTGTAAAAACCAAACAAAAATGAAGTGGCGTAAGATTTTAGGGCTTGTAGGATTTCTCTTTTGATGTTGGGAAAAGACCACATGCCACTTCTCCCACTAGTGCACGACACACGTTAGTTTTGGTTTTATTTACCCAGAATGCCCTGCGCTATAGTCTGCTTCCTGCTTTTGGAGTGGTCTCCGGTCTGTTTGTACCACCATATATATTCAAACTGTGCCAGAGTTAACTACAACCAAACCAAGAGCAGGCTCAGGTGGACCAGAGTTTGCTTTTTGGTCTGCGTCAGAGTTCAATTGTGCATTCACATTTTCCCCAAAGAACAGGACTTTACAAGCAAATGGACTAGAGTTTGATTAAAACAAAGTAAACAGGGTTGGGATGAAGGCATCCTAATTCTTTTTTAAATGGGTTTAGTTTATATTTACAGTAAGTTCACTGTACTCCAGTGGCCTCCACATCAATTACAACTCAATATTGATGGATTTCCGGTTATGGATTCCTTGTTGTCAATGTGGACCAAACCTCTGCCATGCAGCATTAAGGCAGTACTGAAGGTAAAAAGGAGTCCAACCTGGTACTAGCAAGTGTACCAAAGTAGCAACTCGCTTAGCTACAGTCTACTCTTGAAATCATACCATGGGGTGTGATGAACTATGTAAGTATAAGTATTTAATTCTTGTATGGAAGAGATTGCCTGAAACTGAGCTCACTTCATCGCTGAATATGGGCCATCCATGAATGAAACGCATAAATCGGTAGGTAGTAATAGTTCTGCTCTACTTACTTTAAGGGAAAAATTCTTCCTTTGCAAACTTTCCGTCTGCAGCACTCTTGATGTATCAAAAAGAAACGTTGAAGCAGATGAAACTTGTAATTTTTCACAGCTTTTCTTTAGAGGGAAAAAGAATGTCGTCCTCATCGGTTTGATGTCTTCCTTCTCAAGCTTTTCCCTTTCGTTGCTGCAGACTTCTCTACATTCCTTAAAGTCATGCTCCGTCTTTCTGATCCGATTTTCCTTGTTCCATTCTCCTTTCCTTCAGTCTCGGCTGCAGTCATATTTCTCGCTGCACTCAGCTATTTCACTTCAGCATACCTGAACAGGCTCGTTCAAAGGCAACGTCAGAGAGAGGGGACTTATTAGAAATTTCCACAAGAAGACTGCAGCATGAATATGTTCAACTTTGATATGTTCAAGACCGATTTTTTTTTAACAGCTTTTCATCATTTCTGTTTTGCATAAAAATTTGGAGTCATTTGGCAGGAAGAGCTTTCCTTGCAACAAGCAATAAAATGAGTGCAGCGGAGGGTTCCTTTTCATTTTGAGGTATGTCATCGTTCTTCCTAATTTCCTCCTCCCAAATTGCCTTGGCTGACTCTGCTATCCTGCTTCCCCTTCTACAACCATTAAATGATTTTTTTAGCAACAAAATTTCTGTCCTGCCTCTAATTTTTGCCTGAAAATCTGGTTAGAGTACCCTCTCATTGCAGTGAATGCTCCCATTTTAACCCTGCACAATCAATCCAGCAGCGGAAGGTGGATTAGGAAAACCAAGATAATTGCTACTCTCAATAAAAAAATCTTTTTTATCAGCTGGGATCAACATCAATAGCTCTCACAGGACTTCCTTAGTGAGCTGCCAACACTGTGCGGAACCCTTCCAGTGGGTTCTGGCATTAATCTCGGTTACGGTTGAAACCTTCTCGGTGAACCTCGAGCTCGCCCTGAACATGGAGCAGGATCTGCCAGCCCGGTTTCCAAGGAGCTGTCATATGCTTGTGTTTGTGCTGGCAGTGAGAGATGTAATGCTGTTATCACGGCCTCTTAACTTTGTTTGCAGTCTCCAAGCATGACTTTCAGAAATCTTTGAGCCGCAGCGAAGGAGAAATGTCCTTGATGACGGCGCTAGGGATGTTGATGGAGGAGTATGACGAAGCTGTTCCACTAGGTTGCACTTATACAAGACAGGTGTGACTCTCCTGGTAAAAGTACAAACTGCTGGAGTTGTTGAAGTTTTTGGCAACTGTCTTTTGTACTTCCACTTCGGTCTAATGCGTCTAAAAACAGCACAGGCACTTAAAAAAATCCACCCAAATGGGTTTTGGCAATAAGTTAATGTTTTAGGGTGTCTGGAAAATGAGTCATTTCAAAAACTTTCAGAAGGTAACATCACAAATCAACAGGCACTACTCATCACCAAACAAACACAGCAAAGCTCAGTCCATCACCTAGCAACCCCAACAAAATCCAGACTGTCACCTAGCAACCCCGGCTGAGTCCCAGAATGTTTAGTTACTGGAAAAGACAGTTTTGTTGTTGCCTTACCATCCAGGAACCACTTGCTGCTTTCTTGTTGATTGTTCAGGAGGCCCCACTTCTGCTTTTCAAAAATGTAATTGCACTTCTGTTTGCAGCCATTTTTACGTGCAAGTGTAACAGTTCAGTTTGGGAGCGTGGCCAGCAGCAGCATCATTTGGATTGAAAGTGACAAGCGACCTTAAAACGGCTCATTCTGAAAGTAGCTCAAAATAGACAGAATTGACCAGACTAAAATCTCATGATCTAAGAATGATTTTGAGCAAAAAATGTAATGAACATATTTTGTATGGACTATAGATCTATTTGAACCTGTTAATGGATACACAATAGGTGGAGTTCTAATTGGCAAACACCCAAATCTGCTGTAATTTGGGCATAAATAACCTTTATAGTGGTGTTGTAAAATGGACATGAAAAATTATACATGTGATCTACATTTCCGGTGGTGGATTGATAATAATCAGGCATTTATAATGTTAAATCCAGTAAATGAGTACTGAACAAGCCACCAGAGAACTGAAGGCTTAATGACTTTCAAAATGAATAATTCTCTAATAACAAAAGAGCTGCCTTTCATTATGCTGCTATTCATCAAATTAATATTAGTAAATGTTCAACTGACTTTAGCAACAATTTTCTTTTGTCATAATTGCAAAAGAGTGCTTTCAAAGTTCTGTGCTTGCAAATATTTCATTAAGACAAATGTCATTTTATCTTTTTATGACAGTAACGGTCAACAAGAGAGATTTTGTTGTTGTTAGGAAAAAGACAAAAACATGAAACCATTACTTTTTTCCCTGTTTGATAAAACCTGGCGTCGTAGGGTCATGTCTGAGCGTCTCACCTCAGCGACAGAGGCGCCGGCCTTTCTGTGCACAGCGGTGTGTTGGAGGAAAGGTCAGGGGATTTCGTTGATATTCTGCAGCCGTGCGCTTTTTTGGCAGCGCACTCGAAGGCGCAGCGGGCACTCGAGCTTGAAATGATGTTGCTTCCTCTGGCCAGGAGGCTATGACTCCCATGCCACACAGCATATGCAGGACGTCATAAATCGTGCAGTGTAAATAAAGAGCCGCTTCGCTCTAGCACGTCCCACTCCTTCTGTGTCCCTTTTTTATTTTGTAAATGCTATCTCTTTCCACTTTCTCTCTCCTCTCCCTCGTTTTTCTCCTCTGCACTTTCTCCTCTGGCATATTTTCTTCCTTTCACCTTTTTTCATTTTCCTGCCTGATGTGGTTCAAAGCCCCATAATCTTCAGTCTGTGGCAATTTTCAAAAGTGTGCATCCAACTGGGATTTATGTATCTGCACTTTTGTGAGTAGTTGTTATGATAAAGTTTTTTTTTTCTTCTCTGTTGGTTTTACTTTATTAGTTTGACAGCAGGACAGGGCAGAGGTTCCTGCTTTGACACATTTGGATTCACCGTCTGAACAGAAATAAGCGTTCCTTGATTACGGGCTTACATCTCTCCTGCTGAGCTTCCACAGCGTTCAGGCTCAGCAGGTAGCACACTGCTGCTCAAGAATTATTTCAAACCAAACAATACTCTGTTGTTTCACAAAAACAACATACAAAATGAATGCGCAGCGATACAAACTTTTGATTGTATTCTGCGGAAAATCAGAGAGTTCGATATAGGAGGTGTTTTTTGAACCAAACCACACTTATAACCGAAGATTTAAATCATTTGACTTAGAATCTTGTGTATTCTCTCATTCCACAGCCTGGTTCCTTTGAAGACCACACTAGGCATTGGCGATGATATCAAGGAGGCGATGACTTTGGTTTGGATCCACTAAGCACCCAAAGGCAAGTTAAATTTTCTTTTTTTTTCTTTTAAGGGATATTTTTGTAAAATTGACTTCTTTGAGCTTTACATTATGTTATAATTTTATTCCCTCATTACCTGCAGTTTTGCCTTGATTCTCTTATGTGTATTTAAGAAATCATTTAATCTCCATGGCAACCATTCAGCTGTGCAAAACACCTGGGTGGACCTAGCTCAGTCTTTGAGGTGCAGCTCCTCCTTGTCGCTCCTTCCGACTAGCCAGCAGCAATTAGCAAACACCTGGTGGAACTTCATATCTGCTGAGCTCATTATGAGCTGCTTCTCAGTGGTAAAAACATTGTTAAAAGGTTAATAGAGGAAATATGTTGTGATGACTTTCTGAAGGTGGAGTTTTTAAAGAGACAGAGGTCCAGTATCAATGGATTAAATTACTAATTACTCTTTAAGTCATATTTCACATAGATTTTTAATAATAACTCAAGGTAAGAGTTACTTTATAGTGCCCATAATGCTGCCACTTTAGTAACATGAACAAAATGTTTTACTCTCACATCCAAATGACTTGTTGCTCTTGTGAAGAGCTTGTACACAGGAGCAAGCAGAATAAGCAATATTTCTAGTTTTTAAACAATTAATTTCTTCACACTTTTAGCCAGATGTTAAACACCATCGCTACCTTATTTTGACAAAAGTTATTCACTACGTGATCTGTGGAGAGCTTTTGATTTTTTGTAAATACCATCTACAAAATCAAAATATTGTTGTTTTTTTTTGCTTGCTGAATTGTTTTGCTTATTTATTTTTAAAAATATATACCAAAATGTTCTGCAACCTCAGCAGTATTTGTTCAATCTTCTGATCCCAAGGCATCATCAATCCGCTCCAGTGTTGATTAAAGTTGGATCTCAGACATGTGTCTTCAATCCTGGATACACAGAAATACATCCATACGGCTCCAGAGATATATGAGTAAACCTGCTGCTTAGAGCCCCAATACACATATTTATGTATTTAAAATAACATTGACTAATACAAACTAAATGGAAACACATGGAAGAACAAGTTTTATATTTTTTATTGTTTTGACACAGGTAATGGCTAATCTCTCCCTCTTCTCTGCTGGGGAAATATAAGATATCAAGCCTGTTAACTGCAACTTTAGTGTTTATCAGCTGATGTTTCTGTCAAATAGTTAAAATAAGATGACATACCTAAACACCACTCCGCATTTCAAAATATATTTATACTCTCTTCAGTTTGCTACTCATGTAAGGTTAAAATTAACAGCTAGTATCATGTAAGGTAAATACAAATGGCGCTAATGATAGCAGGTATGTCACACAGAGAATAGATTAGGAATGACAATGCATCTGGTGCTGACATGCTGGAATGGTGAGTGGGGTGGGGAGGCAAATGAAAATCTGTTTAGGGCCCCAAAAAGGAGCCTGATTGTTTTTACCCATCATGAGGGGGAATCCGTTTTATTCAAAAAGTACAAATATCTTAAACTTTAGTTATTTGCTAAATTTATCCCCACTGTAAACTAATAGAACCAAAAACAAATGAATGTACAGCTCCGGTAATATAATTAAACTAAAAGGGCGAGATGGAGAGAAAAAACTTCCACATTTAAAATGACTCCTTCCAAAAGAACATGTGTTGCTCCACAAATCTCATTAAACCCATGCATGAGCAACAATAATTAAATATGTTGCCGATTGTTATATTTCTGTTATGAAGGCGGCAGGAGATCTGTTCTATTACACAAAGGGGCCGCAGTAAAAGGACGATTTTACTCATCAGTGACTTGTAACCTTAATAGCCGACTCTCCATTATTTGTGTCACACCCATTAATGTGCTTGAAAGCCAGTTCTCCGCAGAGAGCGGCTAATGCACGACATGAAATCCGACCCAAAGCCTCTGGAGCGGTCTTGACTCTTGACTTTTACTCACTAATGCAGCCATGTTGTATTTTCCCTGTAATTAATATAATGGATAAAAAGCAAAGCATAATTTATAGTGTTAGATGTGACTTTTATAACTTCTGCAAGTGAAAAATTATTTTGTGTTAAAATAGTTTTGCTGTTTAAAAAAATGTAAAGAATCATTCTTGTAAGTCAACATGAGAGCTTTGGCAATTTATTACAATAAATATGAATGATATTTCACTACACTTTTAGTTCTAGATCAGAATAACTGAAGTCAAATTTTTAAAATTTACACTGAAATTGTGGATTATGTTGAGTAAATCAGCATTTTTATTTAGTTGCTAAGTCTTGAAAAGTAATAATGGACATTAATCTGAGAAAAAAATAAAAAAATAATTAGAAGCTATAAATTGGGTATTTTGAATTAATCATGATGAGCATTATCTGTAACTAGAGCATACAGACTCACAAAAGGCCATTTGTTGAAAGAACAACATACTCAGAGCAGCAATTAAGCCAAATCTGTATAAAAATATATTTGGCTTTTAAAATAAAATAAAAAGAACTTTGTCCGTTAATATACCCAGAACTCCAATGGCATAGATGAAGCTTCACCCAGTTCAAATTGTGTAAAAAAATAAAAATTATATATATATATATATATATATGATTACCTGTGTAATCTCAGGTATTTATGAGAAATAAATGAGATCAATCTCTCTGGCAACTCTTGTCACTTTGATCTAAGTATGTAATTTTGTTAATCATTGCCTTTGCATTTATTTATAGTTTTCTCATAGCCAAACCAAACCTATGTCACAACACATGTCTTTAGCATCTTTAACAGAACTAGTCTGTTTTCTTTATTTTGTCTTTTTTTCATATTCTGGTCTCACATGTTCCATCATCTGTCCATCATTTCATTCTCACTGATCATGTCAAACATAAAGCACAGAAAGTTAGCTGAAGCTTTATTTCTGGATTCTATTCTATCAGACAGTTTATTTTTACAGCAGTTGGTCCTTAGTGATAATCCAGGCAGGATTCGTATCAGTAATGAAAAGATTGCCATCCAGTGGCATGTAATGGTATAACAGCAGAAGGGATTTTGTGGAAAAAATAAAAAAAAATAAAACTGTGGTGCTTTACATATTCCTGACATATTTTGGTGCTCAAATAGATTTAGCAGATGTACCTGACATCTATGTTCCATTTGACTGGGGACTCTACCATCCATCCTGTTGATGGATGGATGGATCCAGCTCAACAGGCTCAATGTGATCATGTTTTATCAACTCTGAACTTAAACTTAAAGCATCTCACAAAAAAACAAACGATAGACAAAGAATATCACTTTATTTGTTTCATCACAAAAGTCTGGCCGATGTTAGGAACAATTAAACTATCTGTCCGTTGCATTTTAGCTGCCTTGAAATTCTGATAACATGGAAAACCGAACTGGACCCTTACAGTGCCAGAAGAACAGAAAACATACAGAAAGCTCAGGTTTTTTTAAAAACACATTAAGTTCCAAGCATGTTTAAAAATATCAGAGGAATATATAAAAGCAACAGGATACAGACAGTCTGGGTTTACTGGAGTCAAAGCAAGAATTTGTGATTTAAAAATGTATTTATGCCTCACTATGACAGTTTTCTCCAATCAAGCCGTAAAATGTTTACACCCCCGTTAGAGGATTCAAAATTGGACAACGAACCTTTTATGTCTTTAATATAATTTCCAGTACTTCCTGTACAGTTCAACTGCTAAACAAACAAATCTTCACATCTCCAGAGGAACACCAGTGAAGCTTGGTGGCGGCAGCATCATGCCCTGGAGTTCATATTTTTGTAAATGTGGATGAATCCATGAACAGTTTTAAATATTCAGTTTTCATGCAACACCTTCAGGCGGTTACCATGAAGCTGAAGATTAAAATTGATTGTACTTTTTCAACATCACACAGGGTTCAAGCAGACGTTCAAATAAACATAAAAATGGCTTCATAAGAGAAAAACTTCACATCTGGTATCAGAGAGCAGAACTAATTCTGACAGAAGGCTTGTTGGGTCTCCTGAAGAGGGCTGTGGATCAGGTCCTCACAGTCTGAAAACTGATTTCATCTCCAGCTTGTTTCACTGAGAAAAGTAGAAACTTTGTTGAAATCCCTGCAAGTTTCTACCAAAAAAGGCTAAATGCTGAAATGAAAGCAAAGGCTGAGTCAGCAAATTATTATTTTAATATTGTGAACACTAGAGGTGGGTGGATCCATCAATAATATCAATTCCAAATTAATATCAGTAATTAAGATCAATAAGTTTCAGATGTCCTCTTGTAACTTTATTTCATTTTGGTGCTGTTTATCTACAGCAAAAGATTTTGCTTTGATCATTTTTGCACTTTGTTTTATAAAAAAGTACACATAACTATTTTTTTTTCTATTGTTTCTGTTTAACATATTATTTGAATGTTAGACACCTATAAACCTGTAAAAATTCTGTCCCAGGTTTTTACAAAATAGTTAAAAAAAAAACATAAAAACAACTTAAGGTCAAAAGTTCAATGATATATCAAACCTACATAATAAAAAGTATCCATATCAATATTATTGATGCGGGACGTGGATTTACTTTGTTTTGCATCAATAACACGTAAATAGATTTATTGACGTGTTTATTCAATTAAATTATAATTTAGAACTGTCACATCAAAGGCTGAAAAGGTTTTGGAATGATTCATTAGTCTATTTTTTTTTTTTACTCTAACAGGGGTCTGTACACTTTGTGGCCTGTTGCTTTTTTCTGTACATACGTAGAAACAAAGGATATTTTCTGTAAAACTGAGACAAGCTGTCAAAAACCTTGAACACGACGGTCAGTCTGAGGCTCCTCAGCTGTCTGCAGCCATTTGGAGAAGGTCGCTGAATGAAGCAGAAGTCCTGACAGAAAACAGAACAACTAAAGCAGACACAAAGACCAAAACCTATCAGCAGATCGGATGATCTGCGTCGTTGATTCCAAACGAGTGGCGGCGACAAGCAGGACGAGGCGCGTATGAAGAGGAGGAGGAGGAAACCTCTGAGTCAGGAAATGAAACTGGATCTACCTCGAAGAGAAACACTGATCACCTGGAAGCTACGTTAGCAAAGCGTTCAGGGAAGCCGTGGTTTGGTGAACCGCTCTCAGAAAAGACAAGTTGAGCCTCTGGTGCCGAGTGAGAAAGCAGGAAGCATCAACAATCAGGCCCGCCTTCTTTAAACTCCCCTTCACTTCGGCTTCCTGTCTGCACTGTGATCAATAATCCCTGCTGTTGGACACACCCTGCTCAGCGGGCCGTCAGGTCGGGCTTCGGTGGCGGCTCCAGGCCCTCAGCAGCGTCGCTCAGCTCATCTAGTAGCTCTGTGAAGGTCGGGCGCCGGAACGACTCCATCTGGGAGCAGCAGAGACAGGAAGCTGCATGAGGCAACAGTCTGGTCAGATCTAATATGTCACTGTGCCAGTATGAACCCAGATCATTCATCAAATTCATGATTCTACAACACATTCGCCATTTTATTTACCTCATGATCAGCCCATAAAAATACATATTGTATCATTTCACACAGATACTGAAGCACCACTCATGAAATCAGAATATTACTGAAATGTCCATTTATTTAAGGAACTATCACTGAATCGCATTATATCAATGAATTCAGCACAGACTGCTGTTTTCCAGCTTACATTTGTGTTAATAATCACAATGATTTTTGGCTTGATGAAAACACGACATTTAAAACTGGAATATTACGTCAGACCAATAAAATAAACATTATTTATTACAGAAATGTGGGTTTAAAGGTCGTTATTTTCAAAATTTAATTTTAGTCTCAGAAACTAGCCTCATCAGAAAGAATACTCAATTTATTCAATTGGACTGTTAGATTCAAACTTTGCATTCAAGTAATTGATTATTCTGACGGTTAATTGAATAATCAAGTTAAAAAAGTTGGCACATTCTGCAGACATTTCATTTAACCACTAAGCCTTTTTATACATAATCAGAATTAAAGTAAGAGATGCAAATGTTTTTTGGGTAGAACATATTTACAATCAAAACTTTTTTATCTTAAATGCAAATGCTTATATTTTTTATTCAAATTTGGCCTAATTAAATCCTTATAAAAGGATGTAGAAAACACAGGGAATTTTAATGAAGGGTTTCATGTGTGTCACTGTAAAAAACATGTCCATAGGAATGAGTGTGTGCATGGTGTTTTGTGGTGTTTTGTGGTGCCTGTCTCTGTGTTGTCCAGTAGTGGAGGTCAGATCTGTCCATGGTCTCCCGCCATGGTGACCCTAAATTTAATCTTTTAATTTAAGTTCTGATCCAGAGCAGACAAATGATAATCTGACTCTTTTTCTTCTCTCTGTTCTGTATGGAGAGTTTCTTCCATCTACATACCATGCAGCAGCTGGCTGCTAACTCCAGGAGGCGCTGTGGGCAGTCAGGAACCAGCTCACCGAACGCCTTCACATCCAGCCCGTAGTCCTGAAACACACCAACGCTATCATCACCATGACCATGCTAGAGTCCAGTTGTTACAGTGAAACATTCATGTCTGTGCACCGCTGGATAATCCCTGCAGCTGGTGGTTCTGGTTCCGTTCTGTACCTGGGTTCTGGTTCTGGTCTGTACCTGGGTTCTGGTTCCAGTATGTACCTGGGTTCTGGTTCCGGTCTGTACCTGGGTTCTGGTTCTGGTCTGTACCTGGGTTCTGGTTCCGGTATGTACCTGGGTTCTGGTTCCGGTCTGTACCTGGGTTCTGGTTCTGGTATGTACCTGGGTTCTGGGCAGGATCTCTGGGTCGGCCGGGATCCTGGCCAAGATTTCACACAGAACGATGCCAAAGGAGAAAACATCCACCTGAAACAAGCAGCAAACTAATGTCTACAACATAAAGCTCCACATTTCCAGGACACTAAACACCTAGTGGAGGTCGAGGAAGAAGGTGTTCTACAGATGACCAGGCTGAGTCTTCTCACAAGGATATATGACGTCCTTGTGTTGACAAGGACGTCATATATTGTGGAATATTATAAATATAGAAATTGTATCTCTGGCATTAACAGTTTTTAAAGGCTGTGAATGGCTAGTGTCCACTTCTAACAGAGCGAGTTGAGCGATCATTTCCAACACATTGTTTAGGCATGAGAGCAGAAAGAGCTACATACCTCTCACCTCGGAAAATCTAAAAATACAACTTAATGCAAAACATAATTTTGAAACATTAAAATATTTAAAGTTGCTGTGGGTTCCAAAACTTCATTAGTAAGAGAGCAGACCGGCAGTACGACATGGCTGTAAATATGATGGCATGAAGATTCCAAACAGAAGACGACAAATTTGACCTAATTTTGTAGTAAACATAAATTATTTTTGCTTCAGCTTGCGGCTGGCACAGGTTGTGATAAGTCAAATGAGAATCCAAAATAATTTCTAGATATTTATAAGTCGTGACAGCAGAAGGAGGTTTGGTATAATAAAACGTCTTTTTTCTACGTGAGAAATAGTAGCTGAAGGGGAAAGTGGAGGAGTTTGAGCTTTTACAGATAATCTGTCTCACAGCACACTGCAACAACATGGTGACAGTTTCAACAAATATGTAAAAAAAATTTTTAGAAAAGCTACGTACTTCAGCTTTAAAGAATTGGAGTGCTTAAATATTTTTGGGAAGGTCATTAATGTATAATAGAAAACGCATTGGGCCCAGCATGCTACCCTGATAGATTTCCAAAGAGCAGAGATGTAGAGCTTCTAGAAAGAAAACATTTATGATGTAGAAAAGTTTAAAAGAAGCCCAGTTTTGTAGGGGAATAGAAGCTCACATGAGGAATGCTTTAATTTCCTGCACACAGAACTCAAACTCCTTCCTGGGAAAAGACTGAGGACTCACCTTGCGGTCGTAGGGCTCTCCTCGGAGCATCTCGGGGGCCATCCAGAAGGCCGAGCCCACCAATGACAACTTCCTGCCGGGATCCTTCACAGGCAGCTCCACCACTTCCCTCGCCAGCCCAAAATCTGTCACCAAGGCCTCCCAGCCCCGAGGAGTCACTCGGACCAGACAGTTCTGGAGGGACCGACGAGAAGAGAAACGCAACGTGAGAATCTGACAGCAGAGGGCAGCGTATATGTACAACTTAAAAGAATAAATGCTTGACTGATTCATTATTCATCACAGTTAGAGACAGACGTTTTCATGGAGCAGCTTCACATTTTTCTGTCATCAAGGGCTGACCAGTTCTGACTGTCAGAACCTTTCAACCTCACTAAATAATTCAAACAGACCACATGCAGAGGCCAGACTGCTGTGGAGCAGGGAAGCCTCCAATTCACTGATCAACTCTTCATCATGCATTTTCCTCTTTAATAAAAAGCAACAGCTGGGCTGTTTACAGTCTGCAAGCAGGAGGTGTGATGACAGAGAGGTGCAGGAAGTGGGAGATATGATTGCATAACATTAAGTGGTCCCAGATATGTGTGTGATGTCTAACTGGAGCTTTTTATGTGGATTGATGGGTGAAAGCATGGTTCGTGTGGAGCGCTCTGTGTGCATACACATGATGTGGTTGGAGTCTGACTCGGATACCAGAAACCTCTTCCCTCTGCTAACCTGTCATTAGGAGGCCTTAAGGAGGGAAAAGCTTCTCTTCAAGACCTGAGCTCTAAATTTAGCAGCTTCGTTTAGTCACTTCTTTGGCAGGAAAATCAACAGCTTTGGAGACAGAAATGGAAAGAGCAGCAGACAAAAGGAGGAAACCCGAAAGGTCCAAAGAGAACGGCGACTTCTCACACCTTCACAGAGTCTGCGTCAGTTCAAGAGTCATTTTAACGTCACGAGCCGCATTTCATTTACAAATGTGTGCAAAACTTTGTCAACATCCTGCTAATGTCGGAAAAAACAACTGCATTGTTTCCATTAAATAAGAAACGCAATTAAAATTACACAGGAATAAGTTTGTTCACACATTAAAAAAACATGCTACGCTGTCATCATCCAACTACTTCCTGTCGTCGTCTCCTTCATGGTTTGCGCCAATGGTAACATCCGATTGTTGATCATGTAACTTGTGTGATGCAAAAAAGTGTTTCCATTGCAGCTTTGCAAAACAAACTGGTTCCACATAGCCAAACAACAACCTCATCCCAAAACGTTTTATTGAAAAACAAGAGTTTTTCCAAAATTGTCATGGTTTCATAAAGCAAATTTATTTTGAAATTTTAAATAGGAGCTGTAGGAGTTTTAAACCATATATAGTCTGAAGCTTTATATATTTAACAAATTGTTATCAGAACTGGCTGATTTTCTAGCCTGGTTAGCCTCATAGATCTGGTTAGTGTTTCGTTTTGTAATAAATGCACTATGACTAGACATTATTAGGTCTAACAACACTCTTCAGTGTGGATGCTACTGCTAAAAACAAGACTCTGAAGCAATCATTTTCAAAATCATTGAGGTAACAAAGGTAAACACAAGAGACTGAAATAATACTCAGATAAGAAAATGTTGTAAAATATTGCATTATTGTTATACAATAATACAATATTGCATATTACTGTATGTGGTAAAAGATTGTTTTTGCCGCAGGAGCTGAGATCAGCTCCAAAGTACTTGTGGGCCCAAAAGAGTAAAAGTCAATGAGTAAATGTGGTCCTAGTTTCTATGACAACAGAAGGAAACCAGAAATATTGGAAAAGATGATCACTTTATGTTGCATCTAACATATTTGTAAGTACATTTTTACTGAAAAGTCAAACATTTGTCAAAATGTATTAAATTCAGTCCTGCGTCGTGGTCATAAAATCAGCCCAGGGGCCACAAATGGCCTTGGGGCCCCACTTTGAACACAATGGTTTAGACCATTTTCAATTTGTCTACAGAAATCCAAACTTTCTATCCTATCTGGATAGAAAGGTTTTGCCTTGTAGAGGTTTGACGCAAACCAACAACTCTCTTAGAGAATTAGACTGGAGCCAAGTGAGGAGCCACTGGGTGACAGCCAACAGTCTGCAGTGAGCAACAAGCTATTAACATAACAACAGAGGCTGTCATGATGTTGCTTTGCATTTCTGGTGACTTCTTCTGGAAGGCCTGGCAACCGGAGGAAAGACGGCACCTACACACAAGTTCACCCACGCAGCAATTTACGGAGGCTCTTCAAGGCCTCATACTGTCACTGAGAATAAACACGCAAACGGAGACTTCCTTCAATGTACAGCGAAGGGTCAATGCTGGAATTAATTCAGGTAAAATGCAAAACAAACTATAAACATAGAGCTGGATAGATACAGACCCCCTGTGCAAATATTCATATCTGTGTGTTTATTTCCAGTCTCAGAGCTAAAGTCATGGGCAACAAGTGTATTATTTCCTCAGCAGATGGTTCACACGTGTTTCTCCTTAATTTATACAAGAACAAGCATGCAGCATTAAGCAGAGAGGAAATAAAAAGCAATATTTTAATCAGAAAAGAACAAAAAAGTCAAGATGCATCAGTTATTTTCTGTCACGGTTGCCACGTTCTGTAGCAAAATCATTTAAGTCATGAACCAGAACTAGTGGAACATTACACAAAAGTAAGCCCAGCTGTTGTGTAATGTCACTCTCAATTAAGTAGACAATATTCTGTTCAAAGAACTGAAAATGTGTCTCATAAACACAACTGAACTTGTTCAGAAATGCAGTAAAACCATAGAAACATGAGAATACAGAGGCCACATAAAAATCTGCTTTAACAATAACTTGTGAGAATCAAAACAAAACACACATGAAGAGGAGGGGTGTATGGAGCAGTTTGGGGTACATCTAGCCCCTGGTGGTGTGTAAGGGTGTAGCAAGATCATTAATCATTTTCTGGGACTGCAATGTGATTCATGAACCTTGTGAGTGGCTCACTGTTTAATCACTAACTACGTTAAAGTGCTAACCACAAGGGTTTTCTAAAAGGACTCTGAAATAAATTGTATTAAATTAAAATATGTTCTCTGGTCAAAATGTCAGAATTTATTTACTTTTATTTGCAAAAACATAAAATGGAATATTTTTCAAAGCTTTTTAGACATTAGGACCACTGAATAATGGACGCCTAGGAAACACAATCTATCAGCCAGTCAAACCAGGACTGAAACATTTTAAGTAGGACTCAGACTTTACTGCATTCATTTTGATTAATTAATTACATATATTTTAATTTATTTAAAAATTTTAACACAGTTGCTGACATGTTGTTTTTTACACACAAAAGCCCTGAACTGGAACCTTTGTATTGTGTTTCTGTTACGCCTGAAAATCTGACAGTTTGTTAGTTTGAGTCCTCAATAATTTTAAGATGAATGCAGATTGTTTTAAATTGTTTATTTGCGATACATTTTATTCTAAATAAACTGAAAGAGAAATTTATGATTTTTAATACCTGGTAAGCAACCAATCAGTTCTTGTCCTGTCTGATGTGATGCCACACCACCAGTCATTACTTCAGGACTTTGTCAGGTGTAAAAATATCTCCAAAACCCAGATTGTTGGACTTCGTCTCCAGTTTTGTCAACATAACTGCCTGAGTTCTGGTTGGAGGTCTGGTAATCTCACCTTTGAGTTCAGATCTCTGTGGTAAATGTTCTTATAGTGCAGGTAGATCATTCCTCTGCTGATGTCACAGGCCAGGTCCACCTTCTCTCTCCAGCACAGGGGAACAT
Organism: Brachyrhaphis roseni; assembly: GCA_903066815.1. Classification (NCBI taxonomy): domain Eukaryota; kingdom Metazoa; phylum Chordata; class Actinopteri; order Cyprinodontiformes; family Poeciliidae; genus Brachyrhaphis; species Brachyrhaphis roseni. The sequence goes on from CAEFZY010039233.1 coordinate 35,239, forward strand.
CTTTCCTGGCCAGAAGCTCCTCCAGGCAGCCGCCGTTTACGTACTGAAACATGCAGCCAGTGTTCAGGTTAAGGGCTGCGTCAAAAGAAACGCGTCAAATAAACAGAAGTTTACACCTAATGGGTGATGGACATGCAACCATAATGAGCACTCATGTTTTCTGTCTAACAAGCCCTATCATGTCTGACCCTCTGGGTCCCTCTTAGGCACCCAGAGGGAACAAATACAAGGTTCATTGGACCAAGTGACCTAATCCGCTGCATAGGTCGATGTTGATGATGTGGATGTTTTCATTAACAGGACTGTGCAGCTCACTTCTGGATCACAAGCACACCACTTTAAAAAACCTAAGAAAATCAAGAGGATTTGTCACTTTGGACAATGGAGTTAAACATGTGAGCTTTTGTCCAGTCGGTGCATCTTCATGGTCCTCAGTGAAGACCTGCAGGACATAACTCTCAAACCTTCATCAAGAGCCGCCCCTGAGAGATGATTATCCACTGTCTGGCAAGTAAGGGTGCACCAATTTATCTGCAAGCCGATTTTTTTTTTTTTAAATGATAATGAGGAATTCACATTAAAAGTAAGAAACTAGAACACACTGTGATCAGTTTCAGTTTCATAGTGATCATAGTATATCAGATCAACATTTCTTGTTTTTTGCCTTCATAATAGAAAAAGCTAATAACAGAATTTTATTAACGGCAAACAGGAGAAGCAAAAAGCAGAACTGACCTCTAAGATGGGGTACAGTTTGTCTTCTTTCACACAGATACCCAGATACCTGAAACAAAGAAGACATTTTATTTGTGCCTTTATTCCTGAGCCTGTTAACTCACATACGGCAGTGCTGACCTCTGTCTATCTAGTAACTATTAACATCATATTGTCACTTTCCTAAAATGATGGCCCAACTCATTTTTTGCCAAAAAAGATATATATATTTTTTTCATAAATCATTTTTAGGCAAAAAGGTCACCTAAGTAAAAACATTATTTTAGACAGGTGACAATTTTATAAATACCCTGGCTTGTATTTTTTTAAAGCAAGAAAATAAGTATGTATGCTGTCTGACAGTTACGTTTTCGTGTTTGTCATCATTATAGAGATGGATAAGAAAAGGAAAAGGCCACATGCGGAGAGGCTGTTTAAACTACGTTGCTCTCAGTAGACTAAGGAGGTTTTAGACGGCAGCTTAAGACTGAGCCTTACTTGTTGTAGCTTTGGCTGACCTAAGACTGGGAAGGGTCGATGCTTTTACCTGACAACATTGGGGTGAGAGAGCTTCTGCAGCAGGCTGATCTCTCGCACGATGCTGTCTTGGTCCACGTCATTTTTGTAGATCTTCACTACCATCACCTTCCGCGTAGTGCTGTGAATCACCTGAGAAGCAGCGGCACGCGTTAGACAGAGGAAACCCTTTCTGTTTGCTTTCTGAAAACCGTCTCAGTAGACAACAACTATTGATGCACCTCAAGAAAAATGAAAAACAGAAGTAAGAACAAGAAGGATTGGTTAAAACATAGATTGGTACGACTGAGTGAGAATGACGCACTTCACTAAGTCGTAGTTCCATTTCCAAATAACTGAAGCAGAAAAAAATAATAAAGTTAACTGTGATGAAGAATGATGAGGACGAAAAGAAGAGACTTAAAACGAAGGTCAAAAAAACCAGTCAAGACAGAGAACAAAGGCTGCTTCTCAGCCAAGTTCTGCCTGGACAAATTCAAGCTCTAATTATTCCAAACGAACTCCTCAAACTAATTCCAGCTCATTTCATCAGCAACATTTCTGACAGATTGCTCTCCCTGTTGCTGCGCAGCAAAATTAGCTTCAAAATGAGAATTATGTAAGGTGGGAGAATTTTGTGCCCACACAGTTTCTAAAGCTGGTGGGCCAATCACAGAATGGCAAGAATGTCCTTATTAAGAGGCTCAAACAAAGCCAGCTTTGATGGCAGCTCAGATGTAGAGCAGCAAAGTGTAAATCAGGGGGGAGGACGGCGAGACGGAATACCTTGTAGACTCTGGAGAAGAATCCGCTCCCGATGAGTTCAGCTCGGAAGTTTTCCCAGAACTCCAGTTTGCGTACGGCCGTGCGGAGCTTCTGCCATCGGTCCACATGGTAGTACCTGTCTGAAGACTCGCCGTACAGGGTGGGGCTGCTGGGCTCCGAGGACGAGTCCACGTCACACATCCTGGAGACGTCTGCTGGGAAAAAAGAGAAACACGCAGATATGGGTCATCATGCGCATACAAAAACTCTGTCGCACAGGGTGCAAAATTACAAACCGGACGCTAAGTATACTAAGCAACAACAACAACAACAAAAATCATAAAAGAACAACATGTTTAAAAAAAGTTATTTTAATTATTAATTTTGTGGCAATTTGAAAAACAGAGAATTTACAAGCATGTCGGCAAAGTTATTGGGTCCTGGACATGTGAAAAATGAACATAATTTAGTTTTATTAGCGTTTTACTCGATCTGATGTCTTGCACGTTGAATCAGAATTTCCACTGCAACTAAACCGATTGAGGCGTCACAAAAGAAGACAACCAAAAGGGCAATTTATGCATTTATCAGCATGAAAGCGACCCTGGATGAAAGAGCAGCTCATGAAAGGCCCGGTCTCACCATCCTCTTAACTGCATAGATGAGGCAAAGTGATTCCACTCTACAGACAGAAACAAAGACACTGCATCATGTGAGGTTTAAAAAAAAAGGCTGAGGTGATCATTCACCTCACGCAGAGACTTGTAGCTGTGGCTTTTTATGTAGCATCTTAATGAAGAGGGGAAACACTGTGTCTCTGGATAATCTGGATAATATTCTAAAATATTAAGTTTTATTCAAAAACTTAATACATGAGCGTAGATGTTTTGTGAAATGTTACCTGGTGACATCGTAATGTACTGTAGAGCTGTGTATCATCTGCATAGTTATGGCAGCTAATCTTATTTCCTGTTATAAGCATATAGATATTGAATATTCAGGGGTCCACATTCTCCACATGTGACTTCGATGAGAAACTACATATTGAAACAAAGAAATCTCTGTTCTTTATGTATTATGTATTCTTTAGTACTGGTCCAGAGTCCAGCCCAACTCTCCAGTCGTTTCAATAAGATGTCAAAAGCTGTACATGAGGTCCAACAGAACCAGCACTCTGGATCTTCCACAGTCTGTATTCATATGGATGTCATTGAACACTTTGACTAGGATATTGTCGGTATGGTGGTGAGTACAGAAACCAGACTGAAAGACATCAAAGTGGTTAGTTATAGTTTGAAAGCTATCTAACTGTTTAAACAGCTTTTCCAATAATTTTTCTGATCAATGGAAGGTTGGAAATCGGCCTGCAATTCTGCAGTAGGAAAGTTAAGGAACATTGTCGGCATGACATCAAGACAGCAGAAAGAGGAGATTAATTAAAAGGCTTTTATATTTACGTAGCTGAAATTGAGTACATTTTTTCTGCATTTATTATGTCTGAGCATAGTATTGATATTTGATTTAGTGTGGATGTGCAGATTAATATTCTAATTTTTTTAATTTTCTCTGCAAAGAAGTTGGCAAATTTATTGCAGGTGATGTTTGGTGGTTCGGTCACAGGAGGGTTTGTGAGCCTGTCAACTGCTGCAAATAAATCTTGGGTATCGTTAATGTTTAGGTTTTTTTTTTTTAATTCCCCAAAGAATGTTGCCCTTACATGTTTTAGTGGTGAGTGATAGCTTTGCTGTCTTTCTTTGTAGATTTTATAATAAACGTGAAGTTGAGTTTTACACCATTTACGTTTGGCCCTACGGCAGTTTGCGCATGTCTCCATAGAGATTTGTTTCTACCAGACACTATCTTCACCTCAGTGGAATCAATAACATCTGAAACTTTAGAATGGATGTCACCTACCAACACATCTACATGGCTAAAGCATAAAGGTGAGGAGGAAGAGTAGATTTGATTAAAAGTTTCTGCTGTATTGTCGGAAAAAGAACATTTTGAAATAGTATCTGTTTTGCTAAGTGAGTCAACAACGACTGTACTTTCAAAGATAACAGAGAAATATGTGCCTGGAAAACACTCAGGTTATCTTTCGTCTAATTAAAATGAGTTGGAGTAGGCTACCTAAAACATTTTTTTCACAACACTATATTTCTTTCATTATTCTCAATAAACCATTATTTTCACAGATTTTTTTTTATGCTACTGTAATTTTCCTTATGACTGTGCTGAATCATTAGTTGTAGCTGAAACTTTACTAATGATTGTTCTCCACTCAGGTGAGTCCTGACCTGTCTTCCTCCTGACCTTCTCTCAGCCACAGTCATTTGGGATCATTTCCAAATAAAATGAAAATAGCTAAGGTCAAACCAATGTATAAAACTGGCAACGAACACTTCTTCACAAACTACAGGCCTGTTTCTCTTCTCCCACAATTTTCTAAAATTCTGGAAAAACTCTTTAAGAAAAGACTGGAACAATTCATAGAAAAACAATCGCTACTTAGTAGCAGTCAATATGGATTCAGAGCAAACCGGTCAACACTGCTAGCAGTTACTGACTTAATAGAAGAAATAACAAATGTAACAGATAGTAAGAAATTGGCAGTAGGGATATTTATAGATCTAAA
>CAEFZY010039235.1:0-57193 GCA_903066815.1 Brachyrhaphis roseni
AAGCATCTGCAGCATTTTTATCCGGCTTTTACGTCATTGGTGTGAGACATGCGTCATAATTCTGCACCAGAAAAAAAACAGATGCTGTAAATCAGAATGTAAACAATGGCTGAAAACTAATTATGAAGGTGTGAAAGAAGTCTGTGCCAGTGAAACGCATGACGTCACAATCCCACCACATCCAGGCAGACTGCAGTCAGTGTGCCACTAAAGGAGCACAGACTTCTCTCTGTAAGATCAACAATTTTCTTCCCAGATTTCTGATTGGATTTCTCAAAATTTTGACTTTTTTTCTCAGAATTTTGACCATAATCTCTGGATTTTGACTTTAATCCAGAATTCTGACTTTTTTCCCCTCAAATTCTGACTTTTTTTCTGAGAATTCTGACTAGAAATCTCAGAATTTTTACTTTAATCTCAGAATTCTGACTTTAGTCTGAGCATTATGAGATTTTTCAGAAAAGAAAACATCAGAATTCAATTTTTTCAGTGAGGAGGAGAGAAACACTGTTGTTATACATTTTGACATTATATTTTGCTACACGTAATTAAGAAACAAACTAGCGACAAATCAATCAACTCTAGTTTTTAATATCTCTTTTTATTGGCATTTTTTAAAAAACATATTGGTACAGAAAGTCACAGTGGCTGTATGGCAGGTGTTCCTACATCCAACAAACACCTTTCAGTTTTCCTCTAATAACTTCCTCGGCCCTGAGGGGTAATAGAACATGAGAATTACCCCGGGGCGGGGCGGGGCGGGGTGAGGAGGGGCATGTTCTGCCATCCTCCATATACATAAATCTGCTGTCGCTCCGTCCCAGCAGCGCGTTTCCTCCCAGAGGCTTTATCGCGCCGTGCGCCGGCCTGATTGGAGGTGACAGCGGTAATGACTGCAGGTCAGGAGGTCACGGCTCTGTTATGATAAGTAAACTCTGAGGTCACGGGTTTAAACGGCAGGCGGCTCTGACGGCTGATGATACCTGATAAGAGAGGATGAATAATGTTTTGTTATTTTAACAGCTTCAATAAAAAAATTATTCAAAAATGGAATATGGTTTCTGGAGCGTTTGCCTGATGTTGAACTCTAGATGACCCTTAAAGTCAGGCGACTTTAAGGAAATAACAGTTAAAGAGATTTATTTGTTTAGTTATTTTAAAGGTACAGCAGGAATTATAATAAATGTTCAGAATTCCCACGTCGTATTTTACTGTTAATTTAAGCTTAAAGCTGCATTATGTAACTTTTAGAAAATATGTTATTTTACATATTTGTTCAAACTGTCACCATGTTGTGATAGTCTGTTAGAATCAGTTTGATCTCTTTCTCACTTCACTGTGTCAAACCAACTGAACCCTTTAAAAACCCAGTGCCCCTCCTCGCCTGTGGGGGCGCTGCACCGAGAACCACTGAAGGACCCGACAAAGAAAACCTGTGAAGACACCGAGTGCAACTTCCTTCTTCACAAAATGTAAACGAAAATGGATTTTAGCAGGTGCAGGATTTCTCTTTTGTCTTTGGTAAAAAATTACAAGATATTTCTCCAGCTAGCACTAGACTAGCATGTTTGTTTTGGTTGTATTTACCCAGAATGCCCTGCGCTGTAGTCCACTTCCTGCTTTTAGAGTGGTCTTCAGGCTGCTTGGCGTTCAAATATGCATTCAGAAGACTAAAGAGTTCACTTCAACCGAACAGAGACTTAGATTTGAAGGTGAGCCAGAGTTAGGCTTTTTTTGTCTGAATCTGAGTTTGATTCACACTTCCACAAATGAACCGGACTTTTTACGCAAATGAACTGGAGTTCAGTTAAAGCGGACTAAACAGGACTGGTGTGAATGCACCTTCAGAAATCCTTTAACCACTAAAATCTCATGCTACTTTATTTTTGTTTACATTTTGTGTTCAGAGGTTTTCTGTAATGATTCCTTCTGTAGTGCAGCGCCCCCCACAGGCGGGCAGGGAAACTGGTTTTCAATTTGTTTGGGTAGTTTAACTCAGTGCAATGTGAAGGAGAACAGTAGAACTGAGTCTACCAAACTATCAGGTGTGAAAACACTTTTTACACTCGGAGACAAAGCTGGAAAACTCAGTCTACTGAGGAGCCTCAAAATTCTTTACTGTATTTTCCAGACTATAGAGCGCGCCTTACTATAAGCCTGAGTCTACAAAGTGTTTTTTTTAAACTGGAAACATACATATATAACCGAGTTTACGTGCAGCGGCTCCATTTCCCTTCTGTACCACCAGATCATTGGCCTAAGACTTAAAGCTGCATTAAATGAACTTCTTCGTGTTGTTCCATGATGAGGGGTTTGAGTTTGAAAACATTTCTCCGTTGTGTCTGCTGCTAGCATTTGCTTGTTCTAAATGAAAATCAACACTTTCTTTGATTTCCAATTTTGACTTCCAACGATTCATTTCCTGCTAAAGAACCCCCCCTGGTGGTTGAAGAAAAATTCACAGAAAAGCCGCACCAGGCTATAAGCCGAAAAATACGTTAAATTAAAAATGCAAATATTAGTTTGTTTATTTTATTGTTTTGTTTTTAGTTTTACCAGCAGTTAACATTTTTTATGTTAAATTTTTACATCATTAAAGATCCAAAACATAATAAGGGATTTGGAGTGTTGCCTTATTGAAAGAAAACAGATTATTTCCAACTTTTGGGGCATCAATTGTTTTCTGTTTTGTTGGACAATTTTTTTACCATTCCTGACTTGTGTTCAGGGTCCGGACAAACATATTTCAAGGGCCACACTTTGGATATCACTTACCTACCTAATATTGTCTTAAAGTTGGTTTCATTTTTTTTTACTTTTCCATTTTATGTTGGTTGTTTCTCCAAATCAAATGACTTTATACAAGCAGACAATCACAGCGAATTACTGACATCTGAGGATCAACACTGATACTAAATAGATGTCTTAGTAAAATGACAAATCACAATAATGATGAGGTTGATGAGGATGTCCATCAACTCTGTGTATGTGCAGAAAACCTTTTTCTTGTGCCGCTACAATTTTAAAAAGGTTTTCAGAGGTCAACCAGCGTCTCCACATTAACGAAATCCAGCAAAAATAACTTTCTGTAGTATTATCAAAACCAATAAAATTGAAATTTTATCAGCACAAACTTTCAGAGTTGATATGAATTTGGTTGGATTTCATAAAAGTGGGGAGGGAGCAGCTGGTTGACCTTTTATGACCTCTGGTTGTTAGTATCTTTAAAATGATAGTGAATACTTTTGTGGCACAAACAAAAATGTTTTTACACCAATCTTGTTTTATTTGAAGAAGATCAGGTTCGGTTAATTTCAGCCTGCATGGGGCATATTTATTTATTTATTTTTTAAATATTACTTTGTTTCAACCAGCCAATCATCTGAAAAATGTTAGCTTCAACGTGACAAAACTGAAGGAATGAGACGTTGAATCCTTTGCAAAGCACCATAAATTAATATTTTAAAATTCTGGAAAATGAAGATGAGCATGTTAAGTTTCACAACAACAAAGAAACACAAGCACTGGGTTTTCCACATGCTGAGATTTCCAGGCAGCTGGTCACACAGCGGCGAGCGGACGGGAATCTACAGACACACAGAGCACATTTACAAATCTGGCATAATGCTGATTTTTACTTTTCCCAAAGAAGAGTGCTATGCTGGCAGAAAGGAAACAAGAATTATTCAATCAGCTCTCCCTCCACATCCAGATTCGACTGCAGCCACGTAAAGCTGACCACCTAATCCTTTTATCAAACCCTCCGATGGCGCACTGGCACTGGAAATGCCTGGAGAGAGAAATAATATTAAGGTCATTTCTATCTCTGGTTTATTTTATCATTCAAAAATAACCCATGCTTTCCATTTTTTATCTTGAGACAATAATTACTTCAGGTTTGGGGATGGGGCAATCGGCTGCTTATTATGACTGTTCACAGAGGGGAATCTCTGCCCTCATCAGTAATAACAAAATCAATTTTTTTCTCATTAAACAAGCTATATATATATATATAAAAATACAGCATCTGTAGAAAGACGGTGGGGTTAGGTCTAACAGGTGTGAGAGGAAATGTGAGTAGAAATAAAATGGCTGTTAGGTTGCTTTGGGAGCTTCTAATGGAGGGTCAAATATTTAATTTGTTTTCAAAACTAAACAAAAATTTTTATTTTATTTTTTAATAAATGGAACATTTCTTAGCAATAAGAACATAATTCGGGTGATTCTTTGTTTTAAAATTGTTGCTATATTTAGCTAAATGTATTAAATTATTTAAAAACAGATTGCCTCAAAGTCTTATTGAGTAAAAACCTTTGGGTAAATGTTGTCCTGTTATAAATTATCCTTGTATGTTTTGGTTTTCTTTTGTATTTTTAGCTTTTCCTTGTGCTGTATTTATTTTCAAAAGAATTTGCCATATCAGTTCATTATCATTACCTATAGGGTGTTGCCATACATTTTCACTCCTTTATGTTTATAGTTTCTTAGTTTGTGTTATTTTTCTATATATTTGTGTTTTATTTTATCTTAAATTATTCCAGATTAAAAAATAGAATTTAATGGATGTGAGGTAATGTTGCTACACTCTCATGTACACTAGGTGGCGGTGTGCATCTTAAAGTTGTTTGCGATCCGCCATAACAGAGAAGAAGAAGACAAAGTCTACCTGTTTCTCTTCTCTCCCAGGTGCATTGTGTTAGTAATCAACAGCCGCCATCTTGTCTTAAATACTCGTCTGTATGTTGCGTTTCATTTACCTGGGAGGTGGAAACTCGGAGCTGGATTTGACGTTAGCACCGAGGTAACAGCCGGAATTTCAAAATGGCGGCACCCATAAACATTGTTTGCAATACCGTTAACAAGCCTAATTTTAAGCTTTAGTTTCCATAATAGAACACCACTTTTTATTTGTTCAGTTTAGACGTTGATTTTTAGACTCACTCTTACTTGTTTGTGTTGTAAAATAAACATGTTTTCACCACATCTTAGTACTTTTGCAGCGGCCATCTTGAAAAAATGTCCCAAACTTAAGATGTCGGACATTTCTTACTACTAATATAAAGCAATTTAAATGCACAGTAAGATCAACTCTGGGTCCCTGTAATCCAAACGGATCCATGCTGATCAACCAGATTTAAAGAAAATAATAAAAAAATAGATATCATATTTAGAAGAGGACAAATGAAATACGATAATTTCTACATATTTTGGTCACAATTAGCGGAAAAATGATCATGTAGCCATCAGGGCAAGTGGTAAACTGAGTTGTACATAATTGTATTATCCTAATTATAAATAATTTAGTTAGAATATGTTCTTTCTTTCTTTCCTCAGGCGACATGTGCAGTACTGCATCTTGGTGCTCACTGGTAATCCCATGTCTTCTCCTAGTACTAACTAGAAACAACCAATAAGAGCCAGAAATCGGGTCTTCAGTCACAACACATCTCCCTATCAGCAGATGTGTTGTGATTGCTAAGCTAGTTAGCATAGCCATCAATGACGGCTGGTAAATGGTTTTCCTGTAACTGTGTGTTATTTCTCCACCATTAGCACAGTTAGCAGCATACAGTTGATTGGCAGCGCTAAGCCCCACCTCCTGGCTCTAATTGGTTGTTTTTGGTGCATTTCTTGAGAGAAGAAGTGGAGGAAACCAATCTGTTTACAGATTATCTGTCTCATAACAAACTGTCACACATGGTGACAATTTCAACAAATATGTAAAAAACATATATTAAAAAAAATTCACACTGCAGCTTTTTAGTGACGCTTAAAGAAGAAAATAGTTTTCTTTCCGCCCAGCCTGAGTTATGCCTGACATTTTTACCTCGCTGATGCATCGGCCCGACCTTTGACCTCGACATGATGTAGCACCAGAATTTAACTGACCCTTTCCCATTAGACTTTTAGCCACTGTGACCATGCAAGGACCCACACTATTTCTCCATTTCTGTGCTCTGTCAGGCGGGATGATGTGATAATGGGATAACAAGTCATAGTTCGCTTTGCTCTGGGTGCTCGTGTGTGTGTGTGTTTGGGGGGGGCGCACGTGTGCATGCTCGTGTGTGTGTGTGGGGGTGTGTGTGTGTGTGGGTACATTTTCCTGTAGCAGCCTGTAATCCTCCAGAGGAAAATAAGTGCTGCATGGAGAGTACCAGCCTGTAAACTCTGTCTTGTAGCAGTCAGTCTGATTTGAGGAGTGTGTGTGTGGGCGTGTGTGTGTGTGTCAGTTGGGTAGTATCTAGCTACATTTACTTGAGTAATTTTTTTGAAGAAAAATTACTTTTAGGAGTATTTTTACTACTCTGTACTTTGAGTAATTTTATTATCAAGCTTTTCTTTTCTTACTTGAGTAAATTTTCTGGATTCTCTACTGACTGAATGAAAAACAAACATGTTTTAACTAAAACATTCACCAGACAGACTCACACCTGCAGTTGTTGTTAAAGCTGCATCAGCTTTTTATTGAGAGAAACTGATTTGGAAAAAAAATAGTTTTGCCTGATTTTGTTATTTTTTGTTATTTATATAAATTATTGTCATTTTGATTCTTAAAATACCAACATTTCCACCTTGTTTTACATTTTAGTTCACCTGATGATGTAATTTTTAAATATTAAATGATTGATAATTTGATCAGAGACTTAGGACTTTTTGCCAAATACTTTTTTACTTAAGTAATTTCTTGGGTGGCTAATTTGTACTTTTACTTGAGTGTAATTTTTACCCTCCTCCTTTTGCTGCTAAATATTTGACCCCAGTCGGAGCGGATCAGGTGAATATTAACACGGTTTCTCTTAGAATCAGAAACATTTTGCGGTTTGTTGCAATCAAGGTGATCAACGCTGTGAGGCATCGAGACAAGAACGGAGGAGATAAAGGAAGCGGGCGCTTCTTTCAGAGTTCTCCATGTCAGCCGTGTAAGAAAGCCGCCAAACCAATAATTTTGTCAAGTTCTTTTTTTAGCCGAGCGGCTGAAGCGTCTTTGGATTGCCACACGTATAAAGGCAACCCATATAAAGCCATTCACAGCAGTGAATGAGCACGCCATCTGTGGAGCTTTCTTATTTCCTCTTCTCTTTTCTTCTCCTCCTTTTTCAAGCCTTGTAATCAAATTTGAGCAAAATCAAATGGCGGGAGGAAAGAAGGAGAGCAGTGGGGGGGAGGAGGGTTCAATGAAAGTACCTTTTGTTGGTCTGAAACGAGCAAGTAATTTACAAAATGCCCTCCCTTTGTGCAGGGGGCTAAAGGAAGAAAGAAATCAGTAGCTTTTAGAAGCTAGGCCTTGCGCTGCGACGGGCAAGATAATGAAAGCCGCCTTGTGTTTGTGGGCTAGAGAGCATCTCAAAGGCAGACCGGGCCCGGCTCAGGGTTAGCTCCACCGCTAGAAAAAAAGAAAAAAAACACAAAACAAAACCAAAAGGAAGAAAAAAAGTGTTCCTCAGTATGTGTGTGAGTTTGTGTGTTTTTGTAAAGAGCAGCAAAACAAGCGTAGTCTTAGCAGACAAGCTGAGGAGAGGAGAGGAGCAGAACATCTGATTCCCTCTCACCTGTTGTCCCGCTGCAGACAGAAACCTTTCTGCTCTGGAGTCTGGAGCAACCATGAAGCTGAGGAGGAAGAGGCGGTGTTCATACGGAATCATTGTGCTGCAGGATTACAAACTACGGAGGATTGGATCGGACCGGCTGCAGGGCGACGATCGTGGATTTGCTCACAGCGGGAGAGACTGCTCTGGCTAAAGGTCAGTAACCTTCACCTTTAATGCACATCAGACGTAACGTTACCCGTTGTTTATTGGTAAAACCTGCCGGATCCTAAACAGGTGGAGAGAATGTAAAGTCTTTGTCTGGCCTGCAGATTAGTTCCTGATTTCCAGCGGTTGGAGTGAAACCAGAAGTGTTCTGCGTTCGGTGAGTCCTGGTTATTTTCTCTGCTCTGCAGCAGATCAGCTGTTTCTGCCTCATCCTGCTGCAGTTTGTTGTGTCAAAATGACGGCAGTTCAGCTTCCTTTCATATCATAGAAGCAGGAAAATCCCATTGAGATTAAAAATCTCTTGTTTACAAAGCTTTCACAGCAAAACAGAAAAAGTTAATACAGTCATAAATAAATTAGTTAAGATTCCTTAATGAAAACATTTCCAAACAGATTACTCCTTCTGAAAAACATTTAGTGACAGCAGCTCCTTTAGGCTCCAAGAAAACTGAAAAATTGTCTTTCCAAGTTCAGTTCAGACTGAAGTTTTGTGCATTTAATAACATTTTGTGTTATTTTACTCAGAAGATGATATTGTGGCATAACCAGGGAGTCTTGTGGGTTTCCTAAATATCTCTGTTTACCTGAATGTTGTAAAACTAAGAGGAAAAAGACGTAACTTTTAAAAGTCTGAATACAGATGGGTAAATTTTCCAGGTTTGCTGCAAAAATGTGCAATTGTTTAAAGGTAAACCGAAAACTAGCAAAGTCCCAAAATTATGACATTTATCACTACGTCTCATTTATTGTGTGCTTTTTTTTACTGAGACTTTAATATTGTGTTTCATTTCTCTGTTTCCAAACTGCCTCTTCTCCTGCTGTTGGTTGTTGAAATAGTTTTCAACACTGTTTAATAATTCAAGCGCTGGGGCGTCCAGGCTTGATTGGACGTCATTATTTTGATGTTTATCATCATGTTTGCAGGTTTCTGTGTAAATATCTCGTATTTTGAGAGCTGGAATAGAAACATGTCTTAGTATTTCTGCTCGGAAAACAAATGTAACTTTTTTTTATGTGAGATTTTCCATCATTTTCTTTCTTCTAACGACAATCACTGTAAAAGATGCCAAAAACAAAAAAGCTTTTTGGATTTTCTGACCCAATAGTACGATGTTTTACTGGGAAAAATGAAGCCTGAGATCACAGATTAATCAATACAACATTATATTCTAATCAATTCCCTGCAGTCAGTTAGCTAGCAACACAATCAGCTGAAAGAGGAAGTGAAGCTACTGTCTGTACACTGCAAAAACATTAAATCTAAACAAGTATTTTTAGTCTGGTTTCTCCTGCAAATATCTAATGACATTTGAAATGAGACAAAACCAACTTGTATGTAACTTTTCAGCAAGATATAGTAGCTTGTTTAGTCAATAAATACTTAATATTGATGAAAAAGTTCATTAGCAGATTATTGAAAAATGTGTCATAAATTGAATAATCTGCCAGTTATGAATATTAAGGATTTACTGACTGCTAAAAAGTTACTTGTTAGTCTTATTTCAAGTGCACTAAGATATTTTAGTAGAAAGTTGACCAAACACACTTGTTAAGATTTTGGGTTTTTAATCAATATTAAGCAAGTATTGACTTAAAACAAGCTGCTATATCTTATTGAAAAGTTCCTTGTAAGTTGGTTTTGTCTTATTTCAAATGTATTAAATATTTGAGTAGAAACTAGACCAAACATACTTGGTTAGATTCTGTTTTTGCAGTGCTTGGGTGTAAATGTAAAGAAGTGAAGCAACTGGAAGCAAAAATCTACATTAAATCCTTAAACAACAATTAAATTAAACTTATTTGCCACCAGGATCTTAATTTCCCCAGCGGTTGAAATGTTTTCATCTCACTTCACTTTTTAAACTAAGTAACAACAAACTAGCATGAAGCGTTGCAGTGAGCTGATTTCTCAGTTGGCACATCAAAATGTCAGAATTTGCACCAGAACAAAGTCATTTGGAGCAGAATGAGTAATGAGCTATCTCCGTACCGCAACACGTCAGCACACGCAGCCAAACCGTCGCACTCACTCAGTCACATGGCACGCACCGTTGCTTTGACTGTTCCCAACAAGCCGCTGAAGCCAATCAGGTGTGTCTGTGTGCCGTCAGCTAACGTCGAAAACAAGATTTAAACATATTAACTAAATACTGCAAACTACTCGGTTAAAAGATGCCTTCTCTTTTTCTACCCGTTTTTCACATCATCAAATGATAAATATCAAATCTTTGTTTATAAGTGAAACAATCTTAAAGTGGAACTGGAACTTTTTCATCAATATTAAGGTTTTACTGACTTACAACAAGCTGTTGTATCTTCCTGAAAAGTTATTTGTAAGTTAATTTTGTCTTGTAGATCGTCAATACTTGGTAAGATTTTTCTTGCAGTGCAACAGGATGAATATATTCTCTTCAGTGAGATGTTGGTTTTTATGGGAAATATTGAAGACAATGACAAGAAAAATCAGTTTGAAAACATGTTGCAGAGACTTTTTGTGATATTTTGTTGTGGAAATTTAATGCAGTTGTTATAACCTGCATTTGTTTGAAATTTTTAACTGGTTTATTATTTTTACCAACTTAGGAGACATATTATGTAAAATGGTTTTGTTCTTCCATTTGTGCCTGAGTGCTTTAAAAGACAAAACACAGTCAGTTGTTTTTTGACAATAAGTTCATGTGATTTGGTGTCTGGAAAATCAGCAGGTACTGCTCTAAGATTTTGTGATTTTTTTATTTATTTAAAAAAAAAAATGTAATAAACGTGTTTTGCGTGGCACATAGACGGAGCCAAACCTGTTCCAGGAAGCACAACAGTCCATCTGTAAACACAGTAGCTGCGTATCTATTACAAATCTGTGCAGAACTTTCAGTTTTTCACGAATGTCGAAAAGCATGTTTTTGTAATTGCAATGTTTCCTTTAAATAAGTGTAAATAAAATCACATGAATAAGTCATTAAAAAGCATCCCCACCATGAGCCGCCAACTACTTCCTGTCTTCTTCTTCGTGGTTTCTGCCAGTAATGTTTGAAAGTAACATCCTGTTGTTAATCATGAGGTGCGAAAAAAGTGTTTCCATCTCAGTTTTGTGAAGCAAACCAGTTTCTACACGGCCAAAAACCCACCTGACCCCACAGCAAAACCTTTTATCAAAACTTGAGCATTTCTGAAACTGGCTTCTTTCCATTAAGCAAATTAATTTTTGAAATGTTAATTTGCTCAATTATATGGTGAATGGAAACGCAACTACAGGAAAAATAGATTTAAAAACATTTATTTGGTAATTTTGGTCACATTCTGTTCAATACAATTATTCCATGAAAGACAAAAAGGACACTAAAAAACTCATTTGTTATGTCTATATGTTTTAATTTTAGCTGAGAGCCGCATGCGGCTGCAGCTCTATAATAATCCTACATTAAGTCAATCTCAAAGCGTCACAAATCATTTTTCTGTCTGTCTTAAGTTCCTCCCTGCCGCTGTGAAGATGACTGCTCTCTATTAAAGCTGCTGGGTTATTATTCCCAGCTAGCTTAGCCATGTGTTGTGACCCGTACCGCTCCCTGAGGAACCCCTCTAATAACTCCTAATGGGCTGGTAAAGTAGTGGGCGGGACTTGAGCTGCTCAGGAACCAATTAGAGCTCATTGAGCAGGAGTGGCTGCGGCTTGATTTCATCTGTAATCTGTGAGCAGAAGTGTGGCTGCACCTGTGTGTGTGTGTGTGTGTGTGTGTGTGTGTGTGTGTCGGCGGTCATTAGCTGCAGCAGCTAGTCATTAAGCCCGTCATTTTCCCTGCCTGTCAGTTGACCCCTCTGATTTGGACAGTGTCTGTACTTAACCTTTGACCTGTGATTTCTCTGCCTGGCTCCTCATCAGGAGGGCGTGTTTGTGGAAAGGCTGAACATCTGACTTCTTCAGGTTGTTTCTGTGCAGCTCATCAGATAAACTGGAATAGATAGATAGATACTTTATTCATCCCTTTGGGATTTACCCTCAGGAAAATTGTAGACTGTAAGAGACAAAGATATAAAAAATTTAACCGGTTTGTCCAGGTGCCTGATTTTCAGTGAGGAGTTTTCAAGGTTTGGAAAGTTTTTTAATTTCTGTATAAAGTCCTTGAAATTGTTTGATATTGAAATTGCACAGTTTTATAATAAAATGCAAACATTTAATTAAAAACCTACATTTGAAAATGTTAACATTTAAACCAGAGGTTTACATACACCTACCAGAAAAATCAAAAAACAGTTCAATCAGACTAAACTTTTCTTGTTTTAGGTCAGTTAAATTACCAACATGAATTATATTTACTAAAAGCCAGAAGAGTTTGGGAGAATATTTTTTTACATATTTCTTTTATAACTTTCTTGATATATAAATATGTTTAAACATTTAATTTGAGCAGGATGGTTGTTTACTTTAACAACCTTGTTTTTGTTTCATTTTAATGAATATTTATTATTTCTAATGTCTCAATGACTTATTGATCTGCATAATTTAAATCAGGGTTTCTTATATTTCATACTTAAAGTTATTGAAATTGATAGATTTCTTTTGCTAAGTTAGTGTTTTGTTTTCAGACCAGTCAGGTGTGTAAGGTATATATTTAAACACACATAATTTCTACTTTAATTTACATTGTACATGCTGCAGAATGTTGAATACAATCACAATATATCAGTTATATAATATCATATAATTGGGAGTTGAAGCAGTTTTTTTTTTTTTTTTCTTTTTTGATTGTCTGTGTTGTTTCGTCAAAGTTTGAAAACTTACATAGAAAATGTTTGAATTTTGCTGTGGAAAAAGCATCGATGCATTTACTAGAAAACTAAAAATATTTTTTATATAAACTGTAACTAAAACTGTGAAAAATGTTCAGTTGGAGGGAAAATTCTCACCACTGTTTTTGTTCCTGTCAGGATTAATGTAGAAACTTAATCACTTCTCTTAACGATGTTTGTTTTATCAAGGAAAAATAATTAAGGAAATAATAGTAATTGGTTTTTAAAAGGTTCAACCAGAGTTAAACTTGACACCTAGTTGCACTTTTTTGCAATTTGAGACACAAGTTATTGATTAAGAAGTAATATTAAATTTGATTGATGATCTGATTGACTAATGATTGTCTTTTTATAACATAATGGACTAAGTTTTTTATCATATGCAGAATTTTAAATTAAATCCTAACATTATTTTGTGTCAGGTGTGTTAAATACTGACATAAGATTTTGGTTTTCTTGCATGATCAAACTTAGACTTTTATAAAACGATGCACAACAGGGAACTCTAGAAAAATAAAAGATGAAAAATGTCTGGAAAACCAAAATATTTACTGCAGAAAGAAAGAGCAAAAGATTCCAAACATCAGAAAAACCCACAAGATGAAATCTTCTTTTCATTACTTTACCAATGGAGCAAAAAACAGACATATCTGAGTTTGACTTTTGATTTTGTGCTTTTACAACCTGCTATTCTTTGAAATTTAAACAGGTGTGTGCCTCTCCTTTTTATTTAAATACCTTCTGACTCCTGCAGTGCTGGGATTAACCTTGCACTACTTTGTCTTAGCTGCAGCTCCCTGCGGCGCCCCAGAAGCCGCACGAAGCCTTGCTAGCAGCGATAGAAGCAGAAATTAGGCGGCTTTCTGCCCCAAAGCTGGAACATTAAGGCAGCCCTCACCTTGGCCTGCAGGAGTCGCGTTAGCATTAGCAGCTAATCCAAAAGCCAGCAGAGTCAGACAGTCACACCTCTGCTTTCCTTTTGTCTTCTCCTGATAAGGTAATGGGGATCCGGAGGAAGTTTGAGGTCGGGGATTTGAGCCTCAGGGAGGCGTGTTGAACGGGTGACCAATGAAAACCTCACCGGTCGGGTAAAGGAGGAGGAATCGGAGCGTATTGTCTTAAGAGGATGAAGTAATGAGAGGCTTACAGAGTTGTATCAGTGGACAAAGATGGATGTGCCTCATGCTAATACCTGCTATCTTGATGTGACACGTCAGCTTGGCCCTTGAGCGCAGCAGGCAGAGCTAATATTCCCTTTTGTCTTGTCCTGATAAGCTAATGAGTGTTACAGCAAAGGGTGATGGGAGTTTAAGAGCTGCATTAGTGGACAAACTATTAAATCTGCTGGTTAGCTTCTGCAGGGCAGCTTTAGCTCCAGGTGTTGAAACCAGCGGTTGTTTCATGGCGATAAGAGGAGGAGGTTAAAATCAGAGCCCTTAGAGAGAAACGTTTCCACCCACAGGTCTTTGTTAGACTGGAAAATTCATTATGATCCAAAGCAAATCCTGCAGGGTTTTTACAGCCAGGAAACAGACACACACTGATCATCATTTGAACTCACTGAACTCACTTCAGAAGGTAACACCTTTATTTTTTACACACGTACTATTTCAGACCAATTACACTATTATTTACTAAAAACAAACCTCTATCTTGCTAAAAAGTTACTGTTCAGTTAGTTTTGTCGTATTTCAAGTGCACTAAGATATTTGTACTATAAACTACCAAAAATACTTGGTAAGATTTTGTGTTTTTTCATTTCCAGAGATTGTAAAGTCAGAAGTCACAGAGAAAGATAATTTGGACAAACACTTGACATTTTGTAAGTGATAATATTTGGTAATAAAATCAATATTATTAAAATAAAGTTGCATGAGAATAAAGTTAAATATTAGAATAGTCACAATATTGAGTGAATAAAATCACATTGCGAGATTAAAGTCATAATATCAGAATAAAGTCTAAATATTACAAGAATAGTTGAAGAAGAATAAAGTTGGAATATTATTAAAATAGTCATATTTTAGGTATACAGTTATAATATTAAGACTGTATTATTTTGACTTTATTCTCGTACGACTAAGAATAAAGTCATAGTATTACGTGAATAAAATCGTACAAAAGTAGTCTTAATACTGTAAATACTTAATACTGTTAATAAAGTCGGATTTTGAATATTAAGTCATCAGCAGAGTTCGGCAGTAACCAGTTACATTTACTTCTGTAATGTTTTTGAAAAAGTGTACTTTTGAGTATTTTTACTGCACTTTGTACTTTTACTTGAGTAATTTTATTATGAAGTATTTCTGCTCTTACTTGATTAAAATTTATGGATTTTCTTCCCACTGAATGAAAAACAAACATGTTTTAATCAAAAATTCACCAGACTCAGACACACAGCTGCAGTTTCTATTAAAGTTTCTTTCAATTAAAAACTGATATGGAAACATTTTCTTTTGCCTAATTTTGTTATTTTTTTATTTATATGAATTATTATGATTTTGGTTCTTAAAATACCAATTTTTCCACACAACTTTATATTTTGGTCTGTCTGATGATGTAATTTTTAAATATTAAATGATAATTTCAATCAGTACTTGAGTCGACTTTTTAACAAATACTTTTTTACTTTAAAGTAATTTCTTGGATGGATACTTTCACTTGTACTTCAGTAACAATATGTTCAAGTACTTCTACTCTTGAGTGTAATTTTTAGGTACTCTACCCGCCTCAGGTCATAATAGTACAAGAAAATCATAATATTGAAACTTTTTCTTGTGATTTTATTAAATTTTTTTCCCAGCGTTGCTCTAACATTCAGTCATAAATGACACCATCTGTGTGACTGGAAAGACCCAATTGGGAGGTGTTTCTGTGTGTGTATAACTCTCTTAAAGTGATGTGTGTGTGTGTGTGTGTGTGTGCCTCCTGACGCTGCCAGGTCCTGCAGCCATGTTGCCCTCCAACATGAACATGCAGAGTCACACCGCGGCTGGCGTCCCGTCCTGCTTTTAGAGCCATTACTGTCAAACAGCTGTTAGCGTGTCAGGAGGAGAGCTGCTGATGGAGGGATAAACGGTCGGGGCCAATAAACGGATAGATGGATAGATAATTGGGTGTAGAGGACAGAGGGAGGGGCGGCGGCCCGGCTTCAGCCTCTCTAAGTGAAGACAGATTGCGGCGGAGTCGGAGAGGAACAGCCGTTTATTTGACAGTCAATTATCAGATGGACCTGGTGGCCTCGCAGTCCAGCAGCTGCTGCAGTCGGGCTGCGGATCAGCAACTAAAGGCAGGAAACTGGAAACACTGGAGAAACTTCAGCTTCCAGTGTCTTTCCCAGGACTGCTAACGTCAATGTAGTTTCTTTGTGGTCTCAGCATTTGTTGATTTTACCCAAGTTTCACTATGTCATTATATTTTAACTCTACTGACAGTAAAAAGTAGAAATTACTCAAATAAGAGTAAAAAAAGTATTTGGGTAAAAAAGGCAACAAGAGTACTGAGTAACTGATCAAAACATTGATCATTAATATTTAAAAATTACATCATCAGTCGGACCAAAATATAAAGTTAAGTGGAAATTTTGGTATTTTAAAGAACAAAATGACAATAATTCATATAAGTAACAAAAAATGAACAAAGTCAGGCAATTCAAATGTTTCCAAATCAGTTTCTTTCAATAAAAAACTTATAAAACTTTAACAGAAACTGCAGGTGTTTGTGTCTGGTGAATGTTTGGTTAAATCATGTTTGATTTTCATTCAGTGGGCAGAAAATCCAGAAATTTTACTCAAGAGCAGAAATACTTTATAATAAAATTACTCAAGTAAAAGTAAAAAGTACAGCATAGTAAAAATACTCTTAAAAGTACAGGTTTTCATAAAAGTTACTAAAGTATATGTAACTAGTTACTTTCCAAAACTGATTGAAACCTCTGGGAAAGTTATCATTTATCTTTTATTGGAGAAGTTTAAACTCAGTTTACTTTGATTGTACTTTTTTTTTTGTCTTTTTCCATTTTAATAAGTAGCTAAGAGAAACAGAAAGCTAAAAGTAATACTTTAATCATTTAAAAATGATTACAGAATGGAAATATCTTTTATTGTCATACAGAGAGGAAAGTCTGGATTAACATCAGATAAATCTGTTCACACACAAAGTGGTTAAAAAAATGTATCAAAAACAAGATTAACAATAATAGAAATAACGACAGAGCTACTGTACAGGTATTAGATTAAAAATCATACAATCCCAATGACTTTTTACAGTAAACTATATCAGTGGAGAGAAACCGTTGTGCAAAAGAAGCTGGAATATTGATGAATTAGTAAAATACAGTACAAATGATTGTGGAAATGCCAGCAGGGTGCAATATGATTATAAATTCATGCTCCACTCTCTTGATTAGACAGAATCGCATTAAAAGTTTGCTTTCAAAAAGCTATCGCTAAGATTATCACTGCAATTAAAGATACATTTCTACCTTTTTGCTGCTGCTGCTATTAAATCTGAAAACACTGAAACTCTGAGAGGAAATGCGTCACTACAATAAAATAAAAGTAGATACCTGAGGAGAAAACAAACCATCACAGATAAAAGCCCTGCTGTACCTCCATGTTGTCCCTGTTCTGCATGTTTTTAACGTTTTCCTGATTCAGATCTCTGAATTCATTCCTCAGTAAGTCACCATGTTCAACCTGAAAATGATTCAGGTTGATGTCTAAATCAGTGCCTGGACTTCAAACATTAAAGAAACATAAAATCATAAGCAGCAAAACAGAAAAAATGACAAACAATTAATTTATAATACAAAATTAGTTTTATGTTGCATATAATTAACAGAACAAGCAGGAATCTGTTACAAAAACACATATGAGTGATTTGTATGAATATCAAGAACAGCCAGCAGTTCCATTAACATTATTTATTCTTTTGCCTTTATAATTTGCTGTAGCTTTTTACCATTTTTACCAAATCAAAGTCAGCTCTAGCATCAGGAACCCTGTCAGTCGTTTCCTCTTCTGACATCTGTTCGCCATGGCAACACGACCGTTTCCTGTTCCAACCCGACAAGACGCCATTTTGTTTTTAAAATCCCCCTGTGTGCTGCTAAATGTTGCAGATCAGCTGGACGTTGACAAGCGGTGCATGATGAGTGGCAACAGGTTCTGTTCAAATGACAGACTTTACCTCATCTGGAGTTCAGCTTTTTAAAGGGACAGTTTTAAGATAAGCTTCTGTTCGTCATTAATCTTCAGTGGATAACTATTGAAACAAACTCTAGCTTGTTTGCTGAATGTTGGGTTTGCTTGGTGCCACCAAGCATTAGGGCCAAATCAGATAAAATAAAAAAATAAGTACATTGCTACCAAATTTTTTTTTTTTTAGTAATATTCTCTGATGTCGAACAGTTTTACATTTGCAAAAACAATTTATATTTTTTCAATATTAAAGGAATTAATTTAGGATTTGCTTGAAAGAAAGTCAGAAGTTTTCTGAGATTCTAAAGTCAGACATTTGAGACAAAAATACCAGAAGTCCTGTAAGGTTCAGGTGATAAATTTGAGATGTTAGATGTTACATCTGGACTCTTTTTCTGTATCAGAACATAACCTCCTGGGTCAGACCTGATATGGAACGGCACTTTGAAAAATATCCAGACGTGCATCTCCTAAGTTTATCACTTAAACCTCAGAGCACTTGTGGTATTTTTAGTCCTGAATGTTTTAATATTGCAGATTTATACGTTTAATCTTGGAAAAATGTGTTTTTCTTTAAAATTTTTACGACTTACAATTTTTCAACATAAATGTCTCCACATTTTTCTTGTAAATATATGAAGTTTTTTGTAGAAATCTACACGTAGGCACATTATTTTATTTTTTTCTGGTGGCCATGGCCCCTCCTGCCCACCTCTTGTGGACGCCACTGGATGTTGGGAAATCTGAATGTGAAATCGAACTCTGGTTTGGATGAAAGAAAATCATTCAAATCCACTTACAAGAGAACTAGAGAACCAAATACAGGAAGTGCACTACAACACAGTGCATTGTGGGTAAATGACACCAAATAAAAAGACGTGCAGCAAGATTACCCACAGAAAACAGCTTGTGTTCTTAGTATGTAAAGCTTATTTATAAAATGCATTTCTCAGATTCAAAAGTCACCACTTGCTCTCCCACATATCTGAGTCGCTGCAAGTTATAAATAATTACATTTTTTATTATCCTAATTGTAAATAGTTGAAATATCTTGATTTCTTTCTGCAGCATAACGTCGACAATCCCTTTTATTAACAGCTTAGTAAAATCATCACATATATCATGATATATCACTGAAGGAAGCTTCAAAATGTGAATAGAGATCTATAATACTGTAAATTTAAACAAATGGACAAGTTTACAGCTGAGATGTTTCTGTACGTCTGTGCAGAATGACTTGAATTTTCATCATTCAACAAATGTTTTGTGAATCTTATTATTACAGGTTCTAACAGCTTTTCTGTTATGAATTATTGGTGGCTTTGCAACATTGCTAGGACATGATGAAAACGAATCTCCCTCGTAATTAAATCCTAAAATGTTTGCGTGCGCCTGCTACTGACGGGGAATGTTTTCAGGGACGGACGAGGTCGAGGGATTTGGGTTTTCATTGGCTGCTCTGCGATGCGGTGATGAAGCCTCATGTGTGCTATTCAGCGTTTAGCCTTGAGCTGAGAAGCCACACACAAGTGGTGTGAAAACACACACACGCAAACAGAAATACACATAAATTGACATGATTGCTGCCGGCTGGAACAGATACGTGAATAGATGTGTTGTCCAAACCTTTAATTTCTCCATCAGTGACAGCCGAGATGAATCCAATTTAAGCAAATAAAAAAGAAAAAAAATGGTGTGAAATTTTGAGGAACTGCTAGCAGAAACATCAGCAGCAGAGTGACATTTAGACACATGCAGACAAATACAAATCACACGCGGTTCAAATGTGACACAAACATTAAGAGATGTGGCAAAATGTCAGCTTAAAACGTCTGGAACAACAAGTCATACCACAGAAGAAGAGCGTTTCGTCCTATAGATGAGGCTGTCTAACACATCAGGACACAACACCCTGAAACATTTCTGCAAAACCATAAATAAATACATTTCACAGTCAAACAAATGAATAAAAACTGTATTTAGCATAAATGTAGTGCTGCAATTTAAAGCTGAAGGAATAAAAAAGAAACAGGAAGAATGCAGGAAACTGTTTGACTTTATTTCCTGCATAACTTTATAAATATTTGTATAATAATATCCAACATGGAGCAGATAATTAGGGATAAAACCAGTTAAAAACAGAGACTCTGTCCAAGGTGCTGAAAACCAGGCAAGAGTTTAAAACTGAAGGCATTTCAATGACATGAATAAACTTAATGACCAAACACATAATTCAGTTTTACTGCAAAAACACAAAATGCTACCAAGTATTTTGTTTAGTTTCTAATGTAAATATCTGGTACGCTTGAAATAAGACAAAACTAACTTACAAATAACTTTTCAGCAAGATACAGGAGCTTGTTTTACCTAAATAATTCCTTAATATTGATGAAAATTACTAGTTCCACTGGAAAATTACATCAATTATCACAACATTTTTCCCACGTTAGAAGTTAAATAATCTGCCAGTCGAACTAGTTTTTATTTTTAATCAATATTTAGGAGCTATTACTTTTAAACAAGATGCTACTAGTTACTTGTAAGTTTTCTTATTTCAAGTGCTTTAAGATAATTTCACTAGAAATTAGACCAACAATATTTGCTAAGATTTTAGGTTTTTGCAGTTATGAGCCAATATTGTTTTGCAAATGACTGAAATGAAATTAAACAAAATATTGAGATTAACATCTGAATGTGACTTATTTTGTCATTTCATCACTGTTATTTGTGTCTTTTATTAGTATTATTCATATTATTGTCATTGTCTGACTTTTCTGTAACCTTTCATGTGATTTTTTTTTTTTAATAAAGTAAAATAATTTTGACCAACTCAATATATCCAGGAATGTGACACGCTGTGCTGATAAATAATAATCTCTAAATTCAACACGTAAAGCTGAGGTTTTGGAAAACACTTTGTTTTTCTAAAATAGATGTGACAGACGGTTTAGTCAAAACTTTGCATAGAAAATTAAAACAGAAACAGGAAACCTGCAGGAAAATGTCTGACAATATCTCCTGTTTAACTTTATAAATATCTGTAGAAGAATATTATTACACATGGAGCTGAAAACAGAAGCAGTGAAAATCAATGTTATGGTCAAATTTACTGCTTTTTTTTTTTTTGGCAATTCCTTGGAAAAAAAAAAAAAAAGAGAAACTTTGTTAAAATGAAACATCTGGTCATTTAAACACCAGACATAAAACCATCAAGCCATCTTGCTTTAAAGGTTACAATTAGTCTATTTTAAATTAAATCGGCTTATTCTTTACATCTAGACTTTTCAGATCCTCTAGAAATTAAACTGTTTTCATTATTTTCATAAGTGAATTGCTAAATTTTTAATAAAATATTGGAGAATTATCAGCTTTTAGAGCAGATCTGTGTTGTGTGTCTTTGTTTCTGAGGTATTCCTCCTCTGTGTTTGCTGTGCTGCTTTTGTGTGAGTGTATTTCTGCTCCATTGTGTGTGTGTGTGAGTCTGTGAATGTGTGTGTGCTGTCAGTGCCCTCTGCAGTGAAACCAAAGGGAATTAAGAGACGAGTAGAAACGTAGGGAGGAAGAGGATCAGCTCCATTATCTTCATCACACAGAGGGACGTCTCACACTCAGTCTTACAGCCAGACGTCGCGAAGCAGAAAATACAAACTGAATCTTAAAGCCGTTTCTCGCTCAGAAGTTGCATAATATCATCAGACATGAACAGCAGCTTTACGTCTGTTTCCTGTGCAGAAATGAACTGAAACAAAGACAGTAAATCTTTTAGCGTTAGCATGAGAAATGTTGTCACTTTTAGCTATTTTCATTCAAAGCTGAGCTAATGACAAAGCTAACATGTTAACAGATATTCTTTGTGGTTATCTTTACCTTTTGCAATGTCTTATTTATTTTGTTATTCCTTTTGATCACTATTATTAAACAAACTTCTACTCATATGTATTGTGAAACATATTAAGAGTAAACTGCTCACCCAACAAAAAAATCATCTGATTATCTAACAGATCAACAGATAAAATCATCGACTTTATGCAGCATGACTTTTCACTTTCTGCTTTTCTGACTACAGTCAACGATTTGATGCACTGGACGTACAAATACAACTTAAAGCCTCATACAAGTTTTATTTTCTAACATGAATGTTGCAGATTTAGTAAAGATCTTTCGGACAATAAACTCCCCAGACTCTTCAACATGTTTCTCTCCAGTTCAGGATTTTTTAAACTGGTTGAAATGATCTTAAACCAGAAATGCTGACATATTTTAAGATCTAACATGATCTAAATGTCAAATGTTTTACTGTACAGTTTTTGTTCTGTTTTTAGCCATACTTTTATCCAATCTCCAGTGTTTTTATTGTAAAATAAAAAAGCACAAATGATGTTAAATCCTGGCCGGTTTAATATCAGTTCATGTGTGAATGAGCATCAGTTTGGGTTTGGAATCGTGTCCTGCGTTGCGGCAGCAGCCAGAGCTCCATTAGATGGCATCACAGCACTAGGCTTGAGTCGTTTCCCTCTGCGCTCTGCTGTGTGTGCAGGGATCCAGCTGATCCTCCATGAGCCCAGCTGGAATATTCACAACTCATGTAATAAACAAAACATGCAATCAAACATAAACTAACTCATAATAATAATAATAATAAAAACAGGTGAGTTGGGTTTAAAAATATTCTACAAAAAACAATTTTTATCTTCTTTTTTCTAGATGCAAAATTCTCTTGATTAAAAAAAATCCTCTATAGCAAAATCTTTATTCTGTGCTTTTAATCAAAACAGATGAATTTGATATATTTCTTCATTTATGTTCATATTTTTGTATTTTATTATGAGGCTCTTGATACCTGTTTAATTTAGTTATGCTCTAAAATAAGAGTATTTTACCCACAATGCAGTGTTTTACAAGAACAAAATTTGCTGCTAATATTAAATGTGTGTGTGTGTGTATATATATATGTATTGTGAGTGAAAGGACGTGGGCGCCACCTTTAACTCTGAGTGTCTCCACTGGAGAAATGTGTGTTTCAGGCGGCTGTAATGTGTTTTTGTGTGTGTGAATCCCCCGCTGCTCTGTTTCTTGCAGACACTTCACACAGGAGAAAAGATAGCGGGCTCTGGTAATGGATCGTTTTTCCACAGCAGAATGTCTAAGAAAAGGGGGCTCCTGAAATGACAAATGATTGTGGCCTAAAACATGTAAGGACACACGCCGAGAAGAAATGTATTCATTAGAAATTATGGGTGGATGGCGGGGAGCGCCGCGCCGCCGCTCACTGCAGCTCAGGCGAATTTATGTACAGCAACACAGACTTGTTGTTCTTTAATCAACTACTAAATTTCATAAATGAATGAACTAAAAATGTTGTGATATTCAGCTTGTATTGGTCTGCGTTAAGGCTGGAGAAGCTCCAGAAATACTCCTGAGGTGTATTTTCTTTTTAAATAAAGCCTCCGGTCGGCTTTTGTGTGCCTGTAATTTGTCTCTGTGATCTTGGTATCACATAGCAGCGCTGCAATATTTAAAAGGTGAAAAGCTCCCTGCAGGATTTTGTCTTCTTCCTCAGATAGAGGTATCATATCAGAATGACAGGCGCTCCATTAAACGTCCTTCATTTAAATCTCCAGCTGTTGTGTGCAGGCTGATAATCTCTGTCTTTGTGATCTGTGGACTAATGAGACCTCTCTCCATCCTAATTTCTTAGGGTTGAAACACAAAGAATTGGCTGCAGTGTGGCCTCAGTGGAGATCCAGGCTGACCGTGATTTGATTGAATAAAGGAAGGAAAAAAAGGGGGACTGTTGTTGAGTGGAAAAAAAATAGAGGCAGATTGAGAAATAGCAGCGCTGCAAAGTATTTTCAAGGCAGTATTGATGAAAGGCTGTCATTTTAGCCAATTAAATGGATGCAGGAAAGGATAGAGGCTTAATTTTCCACTAACGGGTCACACCTTTGCATACATGTAAAGAAAAAAACAGAATAATACGGCAGTATTCTCCCCGCTCTCCTCCTCCACAGCGGTGTCATGTCTGTGATTAGCGCAGAAGGGAGAATCTGAAATAATGCGAGGAGGGAGACCTTTAGAGCAGAGCTATCCGGCGCCCATCGCTGCTCATCCTAAAGGTTACAGCGCCGCTGCGGCTCCCAGGTTCGGATGCAGACATGAATATACGCGGCATGTTGGAGATAAAACACAAACATCAGTCAAATTAAAAGACAGGACAGCGTGTGTTGATCTGCAGCTGAAATAAAAGCTTGCATAATGCGTGACATGAAGTTCTACAGCAAACTTTCTCTCAATATGCAATTTATTTTCAGCTCAGAAATGATAGACAAATAAAAACAACGTTTCTCGTATTCCTGTTAAACACTTATTCAGGCAGGAAACTGTCTGTCTGCATTCAGCTGCTTAATAATGGAAGAAGTTAGAGGCTTGAAATAGCAATTAGTTTTCATAATAGGCACATTATAACATCGGTGTGAAGGTTCTGACATAGTACTATAATCATAGGTCACTATAATTAGAGGAATTATTTAAAACATGCTGCAGAGTGTTAACTGCATCGGTTTTATATCCATCAAACGGACGGATCTGGTTTTAAACGCTCTGCATGATTCTTCAATTCAGTTTAAAACAGAATTACTAACCAGTGTAATAATCTTTATATGACATAATAACAGCAGAAAAATGGTTGCATAAATATTTTTCACGTTACAAACACACTAGTCAGTTCTGATTGACACTAGCCAGTTCATCTTCATATCTCAGTAAATTTGTCTTTTTGGTGAATTTTAAAGTACAAAACTTCCATTTGGAGAAGTTTTGTACTTTGCACACACATGTCAACTCTCCTGTGGATTTACCAGTTAATTTAGACTGTAACGCTTCATTATAACGGTTTGAACACGTGTTTGGGTGCAGATCTCTGGTTTTATAATGTTTTGTATCTTATAACTTTAAGGGTTGTCTGTTTTTTTTTGGTTGAAGCTTTCACTCCTGACATCAACACGTTTCCTTTTTTACGTATCCACTTACTGTCCTTGATGACTTGATGACTGTTTATGCTGCAGTTCCATTTCCTCTATTTTTCCTAATAATTTTATTTCAAATTAAAAAAGCAAAGTAAAAGAGATAGTAGAGAACAAGATATAATGTACATGTAGATAATATGTCAAAATTAAATTGGTGTTCAAGGTTTGTAGTTTTTTACGAGCAGCTATAATTTGAATTGAATTCAGGACTTTAGTATTCGCTTTCATTAAATACCGTGTTGCTGTAACAGTTGGGGTTCTGTAGTTGTCTTGTGATCACAAAGTTGTATGTTCAAGTCCAGCTTCCTCCTGCCACACGTCAATGTGCCCCTGGGCAAGGCACCTAACCCCAACCTGCCTGCCGGTCGGTGTGTAAATGTCTGAGCGTTTGTGAGGGCGAATGGCAGAATGTGACTTTAGTGTGAAACGCTTTGAGTGGCCAAAGTGATTGGAAAAGCGCTATATAAGTTCAGTCCATTTACCATAACATTTTAACATTAGCTTCTGCTAAATGTTGTAGAGCTTTAGCATTAGAGTAGCTGTGATTAGAGCTTTAGCGTTATCATAACTAACCTTTCAGTTATTGGTGGCGTCCACATTGAAAATAGTGAAATCTACAGTAGCTACTTTAAGCTAAAGGTAATGGATTGGTGGTGTAATGTAGGTTGAAACATGAGGAAATGAAAAGCATTCTTTGCAACATTTTTTTAATGTTTACCACTTTTCATACATTCCTTGCTGAATAGAGCACATGTGTTGGAATCAAGACTGGAACTCAATTTTCTCGTGTCACAATTTTTTAAATGTATTTTTTCCCCTGATTCTTCTGGAAGTTAAATGTCTGTCTTTTGCTTCCTGACAGTCGGATGATTTAAACATGTCAGTAAATGTGGCCAAACTATCAGGTTTCAGTTTCAAGCATTCGACATACTGAGGTGAGTGAATCCTTTCTAGTGGATGCAGAATAAACTGGACATTGTTAGTGCTGAATCACACATGCATTGATTGTGATGTAAA
The DNA here is from genome assembly GCA_903066815.1 of Brachyrhaphis roseni. Lineage (NCBI taxonomy): Eukaryota > Metazoa > Chordata > Actinopteri > Cyprinodontiformes > Poeciliidae > Brachyrhaphis > Brachyrhaphis roseni. Next base: position 25,783 of record CAEFZY010039235.1, read on the forward strand.
ATATTTTTATAGCATTTTTTGTTTCCTCACCAGTGAATGTTTGGCGTTGATGTTTCATCCTTTAACAGGAAGTTGTTTCAGGATATTTTTTTTTTTCGGTGTCATTGTTGGATTGAATTAGTTGGAGTCCAATCTTTTTGTTTGTTGTGTTAAATATTTTCTGATTTCCATCTGTGTGTGTGTAAGGACTCCGTCCTGTCAACGCGCGCAGACAACACACACTTTCACAGACGACATCAGAGTGCGCTCATACACATTTAATGTTACTCACAGATCAAATGCAGGCTTTCCCACTTTGTTCCCTCCCCAGAGAGAGTGAGTTTATGTGTCATTAACCCCACCATGGCTGACGCTTGTCTGCCGGCATTAACCCCATTATCCTCTCCTCTCTCTCCCTCTTTTCTCTCCTCTTCTCCTGTTTTTTCATCCGCAGTAATAAAGTTCAATGGGAGCAGTTTTGCTCTCTCTCATGCGCTTATTCTTTCCTCGTTTGCCGTCTCCCTCCATCTCTCCGCAGTCGGCAGAGGTTAGACAAGCTGACTCTCTCTCTCCATCCCTCCATCCCTCCCTCCTTCTCTCCGTCAGCAGGTCCCAGAGGTGCTTTCTGCTTAACAAGGCTGGATATCTGTTTCCTAAAATCAATCGTCTGTCTTAAACGAACATCCCTGACCATCTGCTTGAGGGACTGATACACACACACACACACACACACACACTTCACTGTGATGCTGTGCTGGAGTTATAATCCCAATATTTGTCGAGGGCCCCCAAGTGCCAATCCTCGGGTCCTAGTTATTTGCCCTGCTGTCTTCTCCGTCTCTGTTGCTTCTCTGTTTGATTAATCTCTAAATCTGTGTGACACATGGACGGGATCTGAGTCTCTGCTTGGGAGATGTTTATGTGTGTGTGTGTGTGTGTGTGTGTGTGGATATGTGTAAGAAAAGTGAAATGCACAGCTAATCCCTTTAGCAAGCTGTTAGCGGCTGCATTGAGTTTGAGTGTAAGACTGAACTGAGATAATCTCACATGTAAGAAACTCACCTGGGTTGAAACAGAAAATCACAAAATCAGGCAAAAGAAAATGTTTCCCAATCCGTTTCTTTGAATTAAAAAAACGTGTGAAACTTGAACAGAAACTGCAGGTGTGTGTCTGTCTGGTGAATTTTGTTTTTCATTCAGTGGGTAGAAAATTCTGAAATTTTACTCAAGTAAAAGTAAAAAGTGCAGTGTAGTAAAAATATTCCTAAAAGTACATATTTTTTTTTAAAAAGTTGAGTAAATGTAACTAGTTACTACTGAACTTGTCTGCATTAGTCAGTAGGCCAGAAGGGGGCGGTAGAGGGTTGTACATCCTGCCTTGTGAAAGAGTGAGTCAAATTCAAAAATATTTTTGATGGATTACGTAGGTTTACATGTTAAAAATTAAACGCAACTTAATGCTTCTTTTTCTTACATACAAAAGTCCAAAGCCGTAAATTTTCTACTGTGCTTCCAGATGAGTTACAGTAGCGCTTTTGAAAGTTAGCGTTCGAGTCAAGACAGCTGTGTGGCGTTAATAGTTGACACGTGGCGGCGTTTTCTACTAAAATGAGACAGTGCAGGGTCACCTGCTCTGCAGCATCACCTTCAGAATCATCCAGTTTGTGTTTGTGTGGCGTCCGATCTGCACAGTTACAAAAATTCAGATGTGCGCAACCAGTCGCTACGACAGCGTGGTTCAAACTATAAACCTATAGCTTAAAGTAGCATCTAAATGCTAAACGTTGCAGCAGCAAAGTTTGCATCCGCATTCCTAAAAAAGTTACATAAATTTCCTGAAACACTGGAAACCTGAATTTGTAGAAAAACACTTTGCTCCAATCTGATGGCGGAAAAACCAACGTAACAGATTTAAAAACAATAAATATCTTTATTGTTGAGCTCATGTGTCTATTTACTCAATAATTTAGTAGCAAAAAAGATTTTTGAATGGAATGTTGCTTATTTTGTCGATAATTTTTGACCAAGTTAAAACTTTTAATCGATACTACTTAATAATATAACAATAGAGAAATATCCAAATGTATGCTAACCCAATCACCAACACATCAGCATCACATCAACCCCCATATCTTATCGACTCCTTTCCTCTCTGAAGTCTCCTTTGTCCTATACGACCCCCTAACATCCCACCACCCCTACACACACACACACACACACACACACACACCCCTACACACACACACCCGCACGCACCAATTCTCCTTCAGTAATTAAGCCAAAGCCACAAGGCGAAGCTGTCAATCAAACACTCAGCAGTTGTTGGGATTGTCTCTGGAATCTCTGCCTGATTTCAGAAGAAGCTGTCAGAACGGCGCCGTGTTGTTCTGCATGTTTTCTGTCCTGCAGGTATAGAATATGAAACATAGAAGTCAAGGAAGTGTAAGAAATGATATGAACGAGAGATCGTTGAAAACTGATTGCGAAATAATAAAATGAAAAGATTTTGTCAAATTTCCTCGAGTTCTCTGTGTTCAAGTCTTGCAAAATCTTTTTTGACCTATTTTGTTCCCTCAGGTGGGATTAAGGCACCATGTTCCCACCATCATGTTACGCCTCTGATTTTCCAATCAAAGTATTTGCACCATCAGTATAAAGATCAGTAAATTTTCCCCAACAGGAGACAGAGGCGTTCTCTCTTCCAGGGAGGAAGGTGTTCTGGTCACGATAAACGTTTTATTCTGGATGATAATTTGTCTCAGAAGTTATTGCGATAAATGATAATGTTGTTTTTAGATCATTTTCACTGAATATAGCAGCGGTGGCATAATAATGCAAGAACATATCCTTATTAAAATTTAACACTGGAACTGGAAGACATTTTAAATCCCCCAAAATAAATAAACAAAAATAAAACAACAAATAACAGGAATAATGTCCTTCAAAATCACCAAATGGAAAACTTTATCATCCAGTGTTTGTAAAAAACTGAAAAGAAAAATGATAAATCATGTAAATGGAAATGATTGAGTTTGTTTTAATTTATCGTTCGATTAATTAATTTATTGTTTAATTTATTGGTATGATGGAGAATTAGGGCCATACGAATAAAAAATAAAATCACAAGAATAAAGTTATAATGACACAAGAATAAAGCCACATTAATATGAGAATAGTTTTAGTATTATGAGAATAAAGTCATATTATGAAAATAAAGTTATATTTGCATTATCAGGATAAAGTCCAAAGAAAAGGAATATAGTTATAACATCATGACTTATTCTCATAAATATTATTTTAATCTCATTTGATTTTACTCTCATAAAATTCCTATGATTTTAATGTGAACTGGTTAAAAAGGTTTTATGATGATTTATTTTTTTGTCCTGCTTCTTCATTGCTTTCCAACATTTTTGTTGCTGATTTGAATGTCAACCAAAAACATGAAAGCATTTCTGATGAGTTCAGGAAAATCTTAATTTTTAAATTTCCTTTCTTCACTTTTTATGTTTCTGAAATCATTTTTGCCACTTTTGTTCTGAGAAAAACTGTCAAAGTCATAAGTTTCTAAAGAATCCTGAAATATTTCTCCTCGTTGAAGTGAAATGAGACTTGTGTTTTGACTGCAGGAGTATGCACTCATATAAAACGGCTAAATCACACACACACACACACCCCCACACATGCAGACACACTTTAGAGAGTGAACATGAGGTCTAATAGGGTTAATTGTCACGTGAAACCGTCACTGCAGTCGACTTCACGGCCAATCACTCAAAATCTCTGTGTCCCACACACACACACGCGCACACATCCTCATATTTACACAGACTCTCGTGGGATCTGGCCTCGCCCAGATGGCTTTTTTCCCGGTGGCTGTGTGTGTGTGTGGTGCGTGTGTGTGTGTGTCTGGGTGTGACGCATGTGAGTCAACCCCTGGCAGGCCACAAGGGGCTTTGTGGTGAACACAGCGCATCTTCTCCGTCTAATTAATTTACTATTATATAGCACCTGTTTCAGGCTAGATAGAGATTAGGGCACACACATCCCCACACACACCCCCACACACACACACACACATTTTGAGAGGTGGAGGGGAGGTGGGGCAGAGATGCAGGGATGGATGGACTGTAGAAAATAAATGCGACAGAAACAGAGAAGGCGTGAAGGAAGGGAAGCGGGTGAAGAGAGGATGGAGGGAGATTGAGGAGGAGGAATAGAGAGCGGTGATGAAGAGGAGGTGGAGGAAGGGAAATGGTAATAAATGGGTTTTAAACTGATTATATTAAGCCGATCCTTTGATCATATTTAAGGCCTTAAAATGGAAATATGTTTTCTCCGGCTGGAGAGGGATTGCAGAGAAGAGGGTAGCTCATTAACATTTATTTTTAGAAAAAAATTACATAACACATCTTAAATGTTGCACCAGATGATACTTTTATTAAGTCTTCCAGTGACATGAAACCACATTGTAATTATTTTCTGTCCCAGTTTTACATCCCTCAAACATTCAGTACTTTACTTTAAATGACCTTTCTGTCCCTTCGGTTCCTCTCAGCGTTTTTTAGCACCGGTGGTTGTTGAAGTTGAGCCAGTAATGTTTGCTGATCCTCACTGGTAAATATCAATCATCAGAGGAAACGTAGCTGTGTACAAACATAATCAGCCTCTTTATGCTTCAACTTTCACAAATAACACATTTGTGTTCAGCTCCGGATATTCTGATACCCTGAAATAAAATCAAGTGGAATTATAGTCCAGCTGTGTGTAATTTTTTTTGTTGTTGCTGAAATTAAATGTTTTTCTTTCTTTTACGTAGCCGTTCATGCTGCTACTTCAATCGCAATCATTTTTCTGTGTGAACGGTTTAGATGTCACAAAGCTTGGCGTCTTTATGCTTTGGTGTTGGTCATTAAACGCTTATAATCCAAACATGTTTGCTCACACACACAGCAACGCGTTCAGGTTGATTAAGGCAGTTTTCACACCTGATAACCTGGTGGAATCGGTTTGATTGGGATCAAAATTGCAATATTTGTTGCATTTTCATCTGTTATGGTTCTCTTTCACATTCCTTTTGTCAAACAAACCAAACCGTTTAGAAAACCTGTACCCCTCCTCGCCTGTGGGGGCGCTGCACCAAGAACCACTGAAGAAAACGACACATAAATCTCTGAAGAAATTCAGAGCGCAACTTCCTTCTTTGTAAAATGTAAACAAAAGTGGAGTGGCATCAGACTTTAAAAGTTGTAGAATTTGATAAAAAATATCGAGTCATTTCTCCTGCTAGCTTTAGGCTAGCACATTTGTTTTGGTTGTATTTACCCAGAATTCCCTGCACTGTAGTCCACTTCCTGATTTTGGAAGTCTGCTTGACGTTCACATTCAAACCACATCAAAGTTTACTTCAACCGAACTGCGAACGAGGTTTGTAGGACCAGAGTTTTCTTTTTTGATCCGAATCAGAGTTAAATTAGCATTAACAGTTTCTAGACAAACGAACAGTTCTAAACATGGCCGGTGTGAATGCACCCTAAAAGATGAGCAACAAAACAGTTTGATCTCTGCAAGCAAACTTCCATCTTCTACATGTATTAAATACATACTTAATGCACTAAAAGCACATTCAACACTTCTGTCCACCATTTAATGCTGAGTTCAGCTTCTATGAATATTTATCCTATTTTCATCTTTGTTGTCAGCTGTCTTAGTTAATCCTGCTGGTAACACTGTATTCTCAGAACTGGGACCAGAACGTTTAATGCAGATGAAAATGTTGACATTCATTCATTCATCCAATTTCCTTACCTAGCTCTCTTTCAACATTTTTATTGAGTTTTGCTTTTTTCTTCTGACTCATTAAAAGCAATGAAATTTTTTTTTACCTATCTGTTTATTTCTACATTTCCATGTAACCCTAAACCTTCATAATTGCAGCCTTCCTTCTGCCATTACATGGTATTTTACACGGTTGATGTTTGCTCACCTGCCCACAGCTTTGAAACACTTTGCTGCGTTGACTGTAAACCGCACTCTCCTCTGGCTGCATTCGTCCTTAGAGTTAGCTTCATTGTTTGCTCTCCTTATTGTTCTATTAAATCTGCTCTCCTTGCTAGTCAAATATCAGCTTTCCTAATGTGTTCTGTGAATATTGACCTGTTAGTTTACGAGGGGTGAGCCTGTATCATGTAGCATATGAAGATTTTGTTTCACTCAAACAGATTTTGTTTCACTCAAACAAAATCTGGACAGAAAATGACAGTAAAGTTTTAGCAAGAAATCACAGTTCTGTAGAGGTTTACAGTTTTCAATATGATTAATGAATATAATGAAGTTTTTCAGCTGTTCTCAACACAAATTTAATGCAGTTTCTACGTCCACTGTTCCCAAAAGGAGGTCCAAAATGTGGAAAACACAAAAATATTAAAATATATTTAATCAAAAATAAGTGTTTTGCTTTTTTTCTTTTCTGGTTTCTTCTTCTGGTGTTTGTTTGGTACCACCTTGTGAAACGAAATAGACTTTACTACCCATAAACATTTTTACACATTATTTTTTAATCTACTTTTTAAAATCTTTTTTGGATGCAAACTTGATGCAAATCTATTTGTAATTGTTGATCACATGGGAAACAAACCTAGTTTTATTTTCTCTACATGATTTCTACCAAACGTTTGTTTTTCATTCTAATATTTATTCTCTCACTTCTCCTTCTTCCCATTTCCTCATCGATGAGTGTCTGTGTGTTTGTGTACGTGGGGGTGTGTGTGTGTGCGTGGGGGTGTGTGTGTGCGGGTTTGTGTTTGTGTACGTGGGGGTGTGCGTGAGTGTGTTTGTGTGCGTGTACGTGAGTGTGTGCAGGTGATTACAGTCTGAAGGCTCCCCTACTTACCTTGGTGTGAACAATAGAGAGCCATGAATAGAAGCGACTCACGTGGTTTACCATAATGGCCTTGCAGGACCAGACATTTACGCTCTATGACTGTGTGTGTGTGGGTGTGTGTGTGTGTGTGTATGGATGTGTATTCAAGACTCAAAGGGACACTCTGTGTCTGTTTGCTGTATAATTAGAGACATAATCTTACTATCTGCATGGTTTCATTCACTGGAGAAGGAGAAAGATATGATGTAAAAAGTATAGGTTCTAACATATAAGGAATAATATTTTCTTAAATACATCAGTGGAGTTCTAGTGACACCATGGAGACATGATGGGATGAAACTTGGATTATAATAGTGTGCAACTGAATTATAATGGGATTTTGTACCATCAAGCTAAATGAAAAATGTTTAAGGAATCTTTTAGTTCTATCATATCATCTCACCACATCTTCTACTAAACCAACCAACGCGCCAACAAACCAACCTACCTACTAACACACCTACCAACAAACCAACCTACCTACTAACACACCTACCAACAAACCAACCTACCTACTAACCAACCTACCAATCTAGCCATAAACAACCACTCAATTCACCACAAACTAATAATTCTGCCTGGATTTTGTTTGTTTTTGTTTAAAATCAACATTTGTAATATTTCCTCATTAAAACCCTTCTATATATTGGGAAAAAAAGATGAGAAAAAGGTAAAAATCGGACATCAAGTAACTTTTATTACCCTTAGTTGCTATAAAAATGCTGCATATATTAAATATAACTTAAAAGAAAGTTGACTTCCTAATTTAACGGCCTGAAATTGGGTCTCTGTCGCTTTAAAACCTTTTTCTGTTTCTGAAACTCTGCCTTCAGGAAGTCATCCTAACATGGCTCCTCTATCAATCCTTTAACGTTTGTAGCAGCGTTACTCTGAGCAGCAGCTCCTATGAGCTCAGCAGTTCCACCAGGTGTTTGCTAATCGCTGCTGGCTATTCTGAAGGGTGGACGTTCAAAAACTTGGAAACTGCAGCGCTGAGGAGGAGCTGCGCCTCGAAGGCGGAGCTAGATCCACCCAGGCATTTTGTACAGCTGAATGGTTGCCATGGAGATTAAATGACTCCTCAAACATGCATGAAAGAATCAAAGCAACACTCAAGGTTTGTTTTTGATTATGTAAAGCTTAAAAAAGTTAATTTTCCATAACACTCCCCCTTTAATGAAGGATATAAATTTTGTCTTGACCATATTAGAAGAAATTGACTCTTATTTAGTGAATGTAAGTCTTTGTATAAATCATCTATTTGGTGTCTTCTGAATTAACTTCCTCCACCAGTTAAGATAAGTGTGTGACCCGCAGTGTTAGATAGAGATAAGACCGACCGTCCCAGTGGACTTTCCACTCCAGATTTCTCTCTTCTTGGTGTCCGTCTCTTCACTCGCTTCCTCGTTGTCTGGAAGGGATTACAAAGGGGGATTCGCTCAAAGTGGGAGATGCAGACGGGGGGAAGAGTTGGTATCTTTCAGCCAAGTGTTTAACAGACAGTTAATGTACAGAGGGATAATACCACATGTCCACAGACGGCCTCTTTATGTCCACTGTGTTCTTACCAGCTTGTCTGCAGCTTGGCAGTGTTTACACTCTAATAACAAGTGGCGTCTTTCAGGGACTTTCGGTTTATTCACCATTCGAGCACCAGTCCGGCTTTAGCCTAATCTCCTCCTCCACCACAGCTTGCCATCCCCATACAAAACATAAGATTTCAATTTTTTCACTGTAATTGCTTGGTTTTTAATTCCACGCAGCCCATCAAGCCAAGATTTGAGTTCTGGCCAGGTTTTTTGGGGGGGAGAAAGTGGGAGGGATGGGACCCATCCGGGGACCGTCGGGCTGTGAAGATTCTGGGCCGTTTAAGACGCAGATTTTTGGAGGCCTGGATATGAAACTGGTTGGAAGCGGAGTAGTTTTAAAGTGGTCTGTGTGGCGACGATAAAAAGTGAGAAATTAAAACGTCTTAGCTTTAGAAGCGCTGTGGATGAAGCCGGGCCATCCTCCGTTGTGGCCACTCAGATTGCAGGCGTAATCTTTTGTGAGGCCTGCTGGGGCCGAGATGGAGAGTTGGAAGTGGGAGAAATTAGAAAAAAATACCCGGCTTGTGCATGACGTAAACACTGGTCCTATTGTTGGGCTGCTGTGTGGCCATGGAGTAGAAAACTACAGATACTGTATTTTCTTAACAATTTTGATAATCTATAGTCGAATTACCAGCAATTATTTCCATTTACCTGTTAAAAACAAGCATTGGTTTTATCCATGCTACATATAGGAGGCAACAATGTTTAAAAATACTTAGGATTCATTCTGAAAGTGTAAATGTGAAGCAAATAATACAATCATGCAGGATTCTGGTTGCAAAATTTTCGAACCATCTTTTGATTCAGTATTTTTGGCTGCAGTTTGTGGGAACTCTACCCACACCTGTACTTAAGAGTAGCTCTACTTCAACATATTTTTACTCAAAAGTAAAAAGTAGCCATTGAAGAAATTACCCAAGTAAAAGTAAAACAAAGTATTTGGTAAAAAGTGGACTCAAGTACTGAGTAACTGATTAAAATATCATTTAATATTTAAAATTACATTATCAGATGGATCAAGATATAAAGTTACCAGGACATTTTGGTATTTTAAGGCCAAAAATGACAATAATTAATTTTAGTAACAAAAAAATAACAAAATCAAGTAAAATACAATATTTCCAAATCATTTTTAAAAAAAAACCTCATGAAACTTGAACAGAAACTGCAGGTGTGTGTCTGTCTGGTGAATTTTTGGTTAAAACATTTTTTCATTCAGTGAGTAGAAAATCCAGAAATTTACTCGAGTTGAAATACTTCATAAGAAAATTGCTCAAGTGAAAAGTACAGCGTAGTAAAAATACTCCTAGAAGTAAAATTTTTCCAAAAAGTTACTCAAATATAACTGAGTATTTGTAACTAGTTATTACACTAACTATGGGTTAATGTGTTCATGGTTAGTTTTCATCCATTTATAGTGGTTTTGTATGTTGGCCAGAACGTTTAGGTTTGATCTGTCCATCACTCACATGGTTTCTGTCTCTCACCTGAGTTTGGGTCAACATTTTATTCATGTGCAGATCTAACAGACCTTGTGTCAACAGATTCTCCCACCTGAGCGGTGGATCTCTGCAGTTCCTCTAGAGTTTTAATGGAAACCTGTTATGCAAAATTAACTTTTTACATGTTTTTGTACTTCCATTTGGGTTTCTACTGCTTCTAAAACAGTCCCAGTGCGTAAAAACCCCACTTAGCTGTTTTTTTGTCAGTAAGTTAATTTTTTCTGGAAAATAAGCCGTTTCTAAAATACAATCAAAGGAGCTCCAGCTCATGTGGGCAGCTGGTTTTACTGCTACATTCACTGTAAAATGGCTTCTGGTAAACATGAGAGTTTTGTTGCTGACCAGTTGCATTCAGAAACTACTTGCTCTATTCTTACTGGTTGTGCAGGAGGCTCCACTTCTGCTTTTCAAAGATGTGCGGCTGTATCATTACGCATCTGTTTGCAGACATTTTCATGTGACTGTAAATGTTGAGTTAGGGGTGTGGCTTCTGCTTATTTAAATCCAAACAAGCAACATCTTGTTTGGATTTAAAGAGACAGTGCACTTTTAAACTGTAGATTTTCAAACGGACGGCCAGACGCTGTTTCTGTGGTGTGGAAATGTTTGGGAACCCCTGATTCAGTGGATTAATCAAAGATAATTTGATTAATCCACATTACGTAGAAATAACATGTTCAACATTTTTAGATTCATTTCATGCATTAACATTGCCAGCCCTAATATTTGTTTGTTGATGTGTTCCAATTGGTTCTTATCTCCAGAATAACTTTACTGCCGGGTTCTGTGTAAGAATGTCTGGCTCACCTTTGCAAACATTATCAGCATCAAGCCAAGTGAAGTGATTGTTCAAGTAGAATCTGCCAATATTGAGTTGATTTACAACAATGTAGATATAATGCACATTCACGCTGCGTCTTTTTCATCTCCTCCACTGTACAAACACGACCATCATCCTCAAGTGGACCAAAAAAAGGCTTTGATTTTCTTTTTAATTTGGCTTCCGCTGGATGCCGGGCCGGCTTCCAGAATCCTGTCTCTCACACCGTCTCTCCTCTTGTCTCTTGCACACCTGTTAGCAAACCACAGATGTGCACTTGCGGTGCAGTTTCTGTGTTCGAACAACAGCTCCATCTCCATCATCAAACCCAGGATGAGCTAAAACAATCAGGCAGCATTTATACGCAGAGCAGGCCAGCTGCACTGCCCATTACCTCCATTCACTCTCAAACACACTCACACACACACACGCTTTTGTAGCTGACAGACGCACAATGGGAGTGGATATGAATAAACTGAATATGACCACTAGAGAGTTGTTATTCTTCATTTCATGACACTCATTAAGGTTTGTGCGTTTATCGTCTGCTGAACATCATTAAGCTGCTTTGATCACACCTTAACAAATGACGCTGTGGCCTCAACAAAAGTGGGATTTATAACAGCTGTAGTAACTGTAATGTGCTGCTTTACAGCAAGATTTATAGCTAATGAGACTCATGAGTGCGGATTGTTTGGCGGCCATACCTCCACTACTTCTTCCTTTTATATGATGTGAGAAATGTTGCAACACAGAAAATGAGAAAATGTATTGCTATCGCTGCAAAAACACAAAATATTACCAAGGCTTTTTGGTCTAGTTTCCAATGCATGTATCTTAGAACATTTGAAATAAGAAAAAACTAACTTACAAGTAACTTTTTAGCAAGATATAGAAGCTTGCTTTAACTAAATAATGCTTTGATGAAAAAGTCCCAGTTCCATTGGTAGATTATTTCACTTCTAACGTGGGAAAAATGTTTTTTTATAAGTGAAATAATCTGCCAGTGGAACTTAAATCGACCCTTTACAACTACAGAGGGTTGATTTACATCATTAACTCATTCAAAAGTTGTTGTTTTACCGGTTTATTCATGGCTTCCTCTTGTTCAAGTCGAGCTAATTTGTCTGTGAACATAAATCACCTGGTTGGAGCTCATAGACTATTTACAAAAGTTGGAAATGGCTAGCTTAGAAACCGACCCAGATCTCCTCCCTCCTGATGTGTTGATCAACTTAGTGACTTCGTCTGAATTCACACCTCATGATTTATGTCACTATGTCATAAACAGCGTTTTCCGTTAAACCGGAGCAACATTAAAAACGTCAAAGACGAGATTCTAACCTGTTTACCAGTTTTTTCCATACATGCGGCATTGTTTCCATGGTTACCAATGGTTACACGTACCTTCTCCACAATGCAATATTGATATCTTTCTAATCATTCTTATAAAGTATATGAACGTTAATCTCCTTACCTTGTTAAAAGCGTCCACATTAAACCCGCCATTACACCGAGGGTTGCCAGTCACTATGGTTGACGGCTGCTATCCATCTTTCCTCGTTAAAAGTTAACAAGGAAAGAATAAAAACCAAACAAGTTTGGGTTTTATTCTTGTCTGTTTGTTCTGCCGACTGCTCAGCAACCTGTGACCAATTTTAAAATGACTCAACTAAATAAATGTGATATTGGGTTACAGATGTTTTCAGAGCACATTGGTTGTTTAGAGTCCGTCATGGCGGAGTTCAGGAGAACAAAGGGTCAATAGGCATCATGTTTTATCCATCATAACGATTTTTTTCTGTTATCCCCTCCACTTTTTTGTCATCACATCCTTGCCTTCGAAGCACATCAGTAATTTTTCAATGAGAAGTTGATCCTGCTACGTCACGCCATCAAGGGGAAATTTAAGGAGTTTCTTCAGTGTTTATATTTCTAAACAGAACCGCATAAAATGCATTTTTATGCTACAATAGACTCATTTGGACCGTTTCTCTTTCCCATTCTGGTATCCCTCCGTCATCTTTATTTCTGTGTCAACTGGTTTTGCTTAGGGATGATCAGTGGTGCCCCCTGCTGGATGGCAAATATAAAAACCTGAATGGTATTCTGTGTGGTTCTCTTATCTAAAACTAAATGACCGTTGGGTTCTTCATCTTTCCTGCCTCGGTTTTTGGTCCTACTGAGGCATTCTAAGGATGGAGGGTGTGAATACTGCCTGGTATGATTTGGTTTATTGTTGCCAGTTATTGCTTGAAAACCACCTGCTGATGAATATAAATCAATCCCATTGGTTTGTAGATGTGGCCTGTCTACTTCATCACTCTCCTGACGGCCGTGACCTTTGGTACGCAGATGACCTTGAGGTCTGAAGGGTTAATAAACTATCTCCGCTCTGTAACACCAAACAGAGGTTTTGCTTCTGGGATGTTTTTCTTTTCATTTCATTTTTTTTCTCCGTCATTGGACTCTTTCATTTTCCCTTTATCCCTGCTCAGCCCACCCCTGTTTCACAGTGAAGGAGGTGGAAACCTGTGTGTGTGTGTGTGTGTGTGTGTGTGTGTGCGCGCCTGTTGTGTAGCATTCGTCATGCGGAGCCGTGGTGAAACTATCAGTGTTATCTGCTAACTTTACCACCTGTGTTAAATTGAAGGCAGTGATGTGGAAGAGGCGTCTACCCTCCTTTTCTCTGATGCTATTGCTCCCTCTCTCCATTTCCATTCCTTCCCACTTCCACCCCCTTCCTCTTTTTGTCTACTTCTCTCATCCCATCAGCCCCCCCACCCCCACCCGTTGCTGCTCTCTCTTACATCCCCTCTCTACCAACCTCCTATTAAAGTGTGCAGAAGAAGCCAGAGAGTTAAGGGGTTTTAGTTGCCATAAATGAAAGGAATCTGTGAGGTTTGTGTGTTTGTGTTTCAGCTATATTTGTGGCCACTATAGAAACACTCAAGCCTAACTGTATTTTCAACCTGGTTTCAAGCGAATGTTTGCTTTCTGAAGAGATAAAAGTTAGAGCTTATCTTGGAGTCTTACTTCTTTTCATGCTTTGTGTTGCATAAATCAGGTTTTGTTCCGCAAAACAGTTTAGTTTTTCACGTTTAAAGATGTCATAAATGTCATTTTATTGGGATTTCAACTCAAAGGTAGAAACAAAAATGATTCATGGTGTACAGAAAGTTTAAATGTTGCAGGAAAAGTTTGAAAATTTCTTTATACTGTTGCAAAAAAAATGTACAAATTCCATTAATTTTATTTTTATGTTAGCTAAAATAGAAAGATGTCACATCATCATAAACTTATTGAAAAATCCAACAAATCCTCGTTTAAAGCAAACGACTAGCCGGGTGTAAATTCTGCTTAAGCTGAATTTATTCATTAAAATCAACAGAACTAAAGATCCTCAGAGTGGAGAAAAGCTGTTTAGTTTCAGAGGTGGGTAGAATATCCAGAACTCAAGTAAGAGTAGCAAAACTTCAACATATTTTTACTGCAATAAAAGTAAAAAGTACTCGTCCAAGAAATTACTCAAGAGTAAAAAAGTATTTGGTAAAAAGTAACTGGTCAAATTAGCAATCATTTAATATTTAATAAATGCATCATCAGACAAATCAAAATATAAAGCTAAATTGGAAATTTTGGTATTTAATTCATAAAGTAACAAAAAATAACAAAAGCAGGCAAAATAAAATGCTTCCAAATAATTTTTTTTATTGATTTTCTATCAATAAAAAAAATTCTAAAACTTTAACAAAAACTGCAGGTATTTTTCTGAGTCTGGTGAATTTTCAGTTAAATCATGTTTATTTTTCATTCAGTGGGTGGAAAATCCAGAGATTTACTCAAGTAAGAGTAGAAATACTTCATAATAAAATGACTAAAGTAAAAGTAAAAATACTCCTAAAAGTACATTTTGTCAAGTAAATATAATTGAGTCAATGTAACTAGTTACTGTCCATCTCTGTTAGCTTCCAGTGATGTAACATCTTCATGCTGCAATATAAAAGTATAACAACGCTTTTTCTGCAGCTTTTCAAAAATGATCAATACTAAATTCTCAACCAAAACTGTGATTTAAATTGTTCTTCTCTTGTTTGGTGTTGCATGGGCCAGAAGTTTCAGGCGTGATATTTAACATCAGCGCTTTGAGTCCCAGGTGTTTCCTGCACGCCGCTCTGCACAGTGGATCAGTAACAGAGCAGAAAGATTTGATGCGTTGCTGTTTGTGTTGCACTTGCTGTGGTAAAGCATGTACCATGACTCTACAGAAATCTATCTGCTCAGTAGATTTCACCCCTCACTTCATTTCCTTAATGACTGAGACGTAACCACTCCCCTCTGGCAGTGTGTGAAAACCACAACACACACACAGAAACACACTCAGTGTCTGTCTTCACACAGACTTTCCCTTGGCTTCCATTCGTTTTCCATTGGTTTATTTGAAACCTAAACTAAACTCACACCTTATTATTAAGCAGAGCTTGGTGGAAACTGGTTGCATTTAATACATTACTTTTACTTGAGTAACTTTTTTGTGAGCAAATTACTTTTAAGAGTATTTTTGCTACACTGTACTTTTTACTTGAATTACTTGAGTTACTCCTTATTATGAAGTATCGTTACTCTTGCTCGAGTAAAACTTCTGGATTTTCTGTCCACTGAATGAAAAACAAACACGTTTTAACCAGAAATTCGCCAGACAAAATGTATTTTTCACATAATTAAAATCAAACACTGCAAAATCTTACCATGTAATGTTGGTCTAGTTTATAGGGAAAATATCTTACAACACTTTAAATATGACTTAATTTAAAAGTTATTTTTCAGCAAGATATTGCAGCTTGATTTAAGTAAATATTTCCTTAGTATTGATGAAAAAGTTCTAGTTCCACTGGCAGAGCAATTCATTCATAACTAGACATGTTTGCCTTGTTATTAGTGAAATAATTTGCCAGTGGAACCAGAACTTTTTCATCAATACTAAGGAAATATTTAACATCACTATAGTTTCATATTTTGGCAGAGAAACGTAGTTGAGTAATGGGTATTTTTGCTAAGTGGTGTTTTTAATGTAATTATATTATCTAGAAAATGCTTCAGCTGTCAGTTACAAAGTTCACACGTCTGTAAACCTTATAACTGACGGCCATCTTGGCAGGCAGTTGCTATGACAACAGCAAACAAGCCACAAGCTTAGAACCAGCTCTCTCCTCGTTCCAAGACAAACAGTATAAGTACATCACAACTGTTACTCAATCACAGTTTTTGAGTACTCTTCCCACCTCTGTGTAATACTAAGATAAATATCAGTGAGATTTACTGTTGTACTTACTGCTGAACTAGCAAATTAGCTTAGCTAATGTAGCTTTTATCTGCTAGCTAACACATGTAGCCTACATGTTTACTACTTCCTCTGCCTCTCACCACCTTGTTATTTACACAAAGAGTAATTTATAAATCCGTTTACACATTGATTATATCTGTCCATGGATTTCAGGCCGTGAAGCTCCTCCATGTTGTTCGCGCTCTTCCTCTTCACTAGCTAGTTAACTATATTGTTGAATGAGATCGGAGGCAGCTTGTCCTCATCGCCTGACATGTTTTCCTTCGCTGTCTCATGCTGGTTGATCGCAGCCTTTTTGTTCATGGATCTTTCTTGTGCACATATTTTCTTTTTGTTGGTCTCGTCTTTAGCCAAGGGTCCTCTGAGCACCCTTGGCTAACGACTGTGTATTACTGTGTATTACACAGTCTGTGCCTGTGTATTACTGCCCTTGGTTTTGTTATTTTATGGTGCGTTCACACCAAACTCTTTTTGTGCGTCTGGTTTGCGTTCTAAGTTTATGTGGAGGCACGTCGAGGGACCGTTGCAGCTTGTTTCGCGTGTTTAGAATGGTGCGATTTGAAGCTTTCGGAGCATTTTGAGTGTTTGACACGTCAAGAGCGTCCAACACGTCCGACGTATCCCACATGTTGGCTGGCAACAGCAGCCAGAGTGATTTTGATGCGTCCGACGCGCCTCAACATGTAAACCAGACGTATGAAACGCTAGGTGTAGAGCCAAATGTCTGCGTTCAAAGTGCACACGTGTTGAAGTTGAAGCGCTGGACGTGTTTTTGACGAACGTAATGCGTTTGGTCTAAACACACTATTATACTTGCTAATAACAAGCAGGCATAACCAACATTTAGTTTTATTCCTCGCAAATTGAGAAACTCCTGGGGTACTTGGCACCCAGAACAAGAATCAAACATGGAAGGCCAACATTTAGGGTTTTACTACCCTTGCCTTTTTTGTCTTTCTTTTGGTTTGTTGTTTGTATTTTTTTCTAATTCATGTAAAGCACTTTTAACTGTCTTGTTGCTGAAAATGTTCTATATAAATAAAATTACCTTTACTAAGATGGCGCTGATCACTTCCGGTTCTGACTTGTTGGAACTCTGTATTGTGTGTGTTGTGTACAGAAACAGGAAATATTTGGGCCAAATATGTGACAAATGGCCATTTCTGCCTCCTGAATATTAGTCCAGCGGTTTTAATGTTTTGCCTGATGGACGTATATAAATTCCAGCCGCCCTGGAGAACCAGAGAGGAAGGAAAGACGGTGAAATCTATTGAAGTGCTTCTGTAAAATGGACTTTGTTCAGGTAGTCACTTTGTTTTCATGCTGGTAATATTTACTCAGGGAGGGAGATCTCTTTCCCTTTTCTTCTCTGCTCCTCTTCCTCCTCTTGCTCTCCATGGTTTATCATCTGGCGGTGGGATTAGCCACCAGAGAAAATGCAGGGTAAAATTAGCCTCCGGCTGTCCGCTCAGGCCACGACCATTGATTTTCTGCCACAAATGGAGAAAAAGCCCTGCTGCTTAATGTTCTTCACACCGCCATGGAGAGGTGTTTTCCTTTATTGCCTTGGTTTTTGTTTGCTGCTCTTCTCTGTTTATAACCTTAGAAGTGTAGAAACTATTGTTTTCAGTGCAGAGAATATGGCAAAACAATTTAGGAGTTATATTAGGTGTTTGATTCCTGAAACACTTGAAAGTTGAATACAGATGCATTCAGTGAAGATTACTGAAGAATTCACTTTTTCACATTAAATCGATTAACTACACAGTTTGTTTGGAAGACTTTACATAACACGATTTTCCATTTGCAGCTAATAAAAACAAGACATTTAAAATTAAAATATTACATCAGACCCAATAAAAGGAAAAACATTTTTACTACAGAAATGTGAGATCAATGAAAACTGTTTAATACATGTTTAAAAGTCGTAGCTGACAGAAGAGCTCCATTGGAACATGTTCTAATTTATTGAATATGACTGTATGGATATTAGCACCAATCTGATGGGTTAGCAACCCAAGTAACAGAAAAAAACAAATATCTTTGTTGTTGAGCTCATATGTCCGTTTTTTTAAATAATTTAGCAGCAAGAAGGGCATTTGAATCAAAAATGCTGCTTATTTTCTTAATGTTTTTCAATTAAAATTATTTACAAACTGTGCAAATAACTTGATTAAACATTTTAATCGAGTCTCACCACTAATAAATGTTTTCAGTTTGTTCCAGTTTAGAACCGGCTGGAGATTTGATTAGATTTTATCAGTAAATAACTGATAAGTGAGTTTAGACAATGAGTGGATTATGAAACAATAAATCTATTATTGGTGTTTGGAAGTGTTCGAATGAGACTGTGCCAACATTTGCTACTAATTGTTTTTTATTTAGATATGTTTACAGTCCAGTGTACCTTATATTGTTAGGTGTAAAGTAGAGGAAGTAAAGAAAAATGAATTGGTTCATCTCTACATTTTATCTGCCATTGTGGTTATCATGTATAGCGAATATGATGTGCTTAGGGTTAAAGGTCAGTTTAGAGATTAGGCTAATATGTTAGCATTTTTCACAAAAGAGGCATTTTTTTGAATACGCAACAGCAAAATTAAAAAATTTGGAACTCTCTAAAAAGAAACTAAAATCTTTACGGTTCTCTAAAACACCATTTACGTCTGCATGTGGGGCACAAATGGTTAAAAATGTTCCTGTTTTATAAAACAAACCCAAAAGTTGCCATATGGACGGGGTCTAAACCACCAGGGTTTATAGTTTCAGTCATAAACTGAAAACAGCAAAACTAAAGCTGTGAATGTTTGAAACTTTTAAATGGATTTTTGTTGAGAGCCAAAACTGTAGTCCTTATTCTGTTTGTTTCCTGCTAATTGCAAACTGAGGTCTTTCCTTATTAAATTCAATTAGTTTTGTGCATTTACAAGTAAACAAGGCTATTGTAGTAAAATGCGGCACAATCATGTTCAGTCATTGAGGCAAGGACGCAAATCAAAACACTGGAATTAAACTTGTAGTGAATGCTCCACCACACTGTGTTTCTATTCATGAAGCAGAGAAGATGTTTAGCGCCAACATGTGCTTTCTTTCAGATTGGACTCGAGTTGCTAACTAATTCAGCTAATTCAGGCTGTAGTTTGAAGCAACACATGGAAAACTACGTTTTTATCCCATTTTACCAAATCCTCGATTGGGATCACAGCCTTGCTTGGTGAGGGCCTCCATTAATTAAATAACAATGACATGTGATTCATTTTGTAGCTTCCTGAGCCTCGTTTTAACTCGGTTAAATGGATCCCTGGATGCTTCTTCAGCATGTAAATCTCTAAACTGAGAAGGATCGGAATGTTGTTCCGATCCTTTGGATAATCTCTTCCTTTTTCCTTCCCGCCAGCCCTCAGCATTACCCTCCCCTCCCTTCCCGCCTGCCTGCCTCCAGTCGTGTCATCTTGTCCGTACCCAACCTATCTGTTCGGCTACATCTCCAAGATGCTGTAATTTCCTTGGCCTGGCTTGATGTTTATTGTGAGGCTGAAATTGAAAATGGCCTGTAATGGAGCGAGCCGCGCAGCCCCGGGACCAATTCACAATCTAAATGACTTGCTCCTTTTCAATGGCATCGACTGGAGGGCTCTTTGTGCCGCCTCGTACCTAATCAACCTCCGGTGTGACCCCCAGCTCTCGGGGGCTGCTGCTGGATTAATGATAAAATCATTGGTTCAAACAATTATTCGACCTGAAATGACTGGCCATTTTACTCTGGAAAATTAAAGAATGTGAAATTAATTTTTTTTCTTCCTGCACCGTGTTGTAGCAGTGCCACTTATGACTGAACTCTGCCCCCCTAAACTCTTGATTTCATATGAAAGAGCGCTTTTACTTTATCTAGTTTTTACGTTTTAGCTCCTTTCTGTACCATATTCCTCTCCTGTGTGCCTCGCTGCAAATAGTTTTGCAGATGTCAAAGTAGCAAGGCCGCTGCCGTGTTTGTCTTTCTTTCCGTCGGTCTGCCTGCTTATCTAATTTCTTTTTTTATTCGCCTGCTAACCAATCGGTGTGTTTCTGAGTATGTGGCTGTTTCCAGAGTTCACAAATGATGGCGACGTTTCAGTTCAACATTTAAATAAATCAGTAGGAACAAATTTTACTCGTCATAATTAAACTCTGATTAGACAGAAATGTCTTAAGTAAAGGATTAAATGTTGGAATAGTTCTGAAAATGGGCCAAGAATTTACTAAATATACATGTGTGAAATTAGGTGATTAAAATGTGCTACATTTTAAAACCATATATAATTATTTCACTGATTAGTTATTCTATGGTTTCTGTGTTGCAGTAAACAAATTAATAAAACGAGACTCTAGACTGCAGCAGCATTAATTGCTGCAGCATTAACTGCTGCAGTCTGGATGTGATTTTTCTTGGGCGATCTACGGTGGCTCACAGGTACAAAAATGTGGAGCAAATGGTGGAACGCATTGCAAACAGCAGTGGTGTCCAAACTTTTTGCTATGTGGGCCAAAATAGTCGCTGGCCAAAAAACCCCAAAATAAAATCAAGCAAATAAAGCGGTAAAAATTGTAGATTTTTACGACGGTGCGAAGGACTTCATTTCAGCCACAAACTCTGAAATTTTGTGATTTATTTTGAAATATTCTAGAAACATTTTTTAAGAAAGAAATTTTTTGACATTTTAAATTCAGAAGTTTCTAAATTTTTATTGTAGAAAAATTCTGATATTAATCTGAAAACGTACTTTTTCTATCAAATGTAATTGTTTTCTCTAGAAAATTCCTGATGTTACTCAAAATGTCTGGCAGAAATGTAATCTACCATTTTAATTTAGCATGTTTGCTGTATTAAAAAGACATCAGATTTTCATTTTCTTTTTGGCTCAATTAAATCTAATTTGAGCAATAAGAACAGGATTTGAGTTACTTTGTTTCAAAACGTTTCTTATATTTAACCACGTTTAAGAAAGAATAAAAGCTGATTTTGCTTCTGCAAAGTCGGCTTATCAGTAAAAGTCTCTGGATAAACTTGGTTTTGGTTTTTGTTAAAAATTTGTTAGAAAAGCACAAATTCTTTGCATTCTTTACATTTTCCTGTGTAAGAAAATTGTTGGTCAAAATTTTTAAGGTCAAACCGGACAAATTTGTATCAATTTTTAATTGCATATGGGGGCAGCACAAAGTCAGTCCAAGGGCTACAAATGAAATGCACCAAAAACAACCAATCAGAGCCAGGAGGCGGGGCTTAGCGCTGTCAGTCATCTTCATGTACTTGCTGCTAAATGTGCTAATTGTGGAGAAACAACTTACTGTTACAGAAGAACCAGAAGACCTGATGGGTCTGGAAGATTCATACATCAGATCTTTAATGTATTGTGGTGCCAAACCGTTCAGTGATTCATAAACTAACAACAGTATTTTAAGGTCTGATCTCTGAGCTACAGGCAGCCGGTGTAGAGACATTAAAACTGGTTTTAGTCAGGAGACCAGCAGCAGCATTTTGGATCAGCTGGAGGATCTATATCTTGCTGAAAAGTTACTTGTAAGTTAGTTTTGGCCTATTTCAAGTTTGCTAAGATATTTGCATTAGAAACTAGACCAAAAATACTTGGTGGTATTTTATGTTTTGCAATGTATTTATGTTTGTGTGGCTATGATTACTCTGTCTCGCCGTACAGTTACCTACAAAAAGATGTAATCAGTTTTTATCATCATTTTTATTAATATCATAATAGTTCCATGAAATATTGTGATAAAATGCAAGGTCATCCACTCCTTATAACAACATGCATCTTTTCATAAATAAAAAAATATAATTCTAGTTCACCTTTAAATACAAAAAATATCTACATAAATTGGGACAAACAATAAAAAAGCAATGCCTGCCAGGCTGCAGATTTGCTGAAGGTTGAGCCTTACTGACGAACATTCCTGCTTGATTTACAAAAATCTGTCTGAATGCAGCGAGGAGATCAGTTTGGAAGCAATTTGCCTAAAAGAGGAAGCACGAATTGGTTGAATTTACGGTGAACGATACAGAAACGTTGTGGCTGCGGTATCTGCTCCCCTCCGCCCGGCGGTGCAGCAGGGACAGACCCAAACATCATGAGCGTGTCTGCAGAACGGCGGATTATAGATCGCCTGCCTGCGCGCAGCTAAAGTCTGATGAGTCCCGCTGTGCACTTGTGTCCATCAAACACCTCTTGATTACTGGCTGTGTATTTATCATCATCGTCGCCATCATCATTATCATCATCAGTCTGCTCCCCTCTCTTAAGTCTGAGACAATGGGCTCTCCGTAAAGGCTCTTATTGAACTCCTCACATCCTCAGTCCGGGTCCAGTCCTCCTCAGCAGCCTGCAGTGTGGCTAGGTAATTACCCGGGGATTGATTCCCCTAACAGAGACCATTTCTTCACCTCCTGCAGAATCCATAAGAGGCTTATAATAAGCCCTGCTCACCTCCATAGCTTCCTAGCTAATGTCTCAGAAGCCGGAGCCTATTTTGACTTGTTGATGGAGATGCTGGAGCGGTGCAAGAGGCAGCAAGGCGAGAAAAGGGAACTCTTCACTGTGGAGATTTAATTGTTAAAAGGCCACAAAGTTCTGTTTTCATCTTACCTTGGTTGATGTGTGTGGAGATTGAATTTTCTTTCAAAGAAATATTTTTTTTGCCTAATTCAATCATGAACCTTCTGTCCTGTGACTCATAACAGGTTTATGAGGTTGGAGGCTCAATGGAGAAACTTTTATAGATTTTTTTTTTTTGCTTTGTTTGAGTCGATTGAGTAGACTGTGAAGTCAGGTGACCAGAAGAAAGTTTGGCTGCTTTAAACAAAACCCACCTTCATGGCTTTTCTAATTATCATTCTGAGGATGCAGCAATTTGTTGCTTCCAATCTGCCAGTCAGCAGCGGGGCATGAAGAGGGCTGAGAGCCAGGCAGAACAGAGCTGCTATTCATCCAGACGACCTATGAGCCCCTGGCAACGGCTCACTGTCTGTGTGTGTGTGTGGGTGTGTGTGTGGGTGAGTCCACACAAGACAGGGGTGTCCAAAGTGCGGCCCGGGAGCCATTTGTGGTCCATGAATTGATTTTGCAAATGACATGATGCCGGCACCGCCTCCATGCGGAAGTAAAGCAAACCCCAACAAAGAGCAGCGTTATAATGTCAGAGGAACTCGATGCGTTACCCGATGTGTTTCTAGGTGTAGTCCCTTTGTGCTGCGTTCACACCAAACATGTTCCGCATGTCAAAAACACAACCGAAACTTCAAGTTGGATGCTTGTGCACTTTGAAGTCAGTCGCTTGACATTTATTACGCTGCGCTCACACCGAATGTGATTTGAGCTCCAGCTGTGTCTGGTTTACATTCAGAGTCCATGTAGACGCGCGTTGAGACGAGCCGTTGTTTCCACTGCTGGTCTCTTTTGTACCTCGGTGGATGAAACCCAGAGCGCGGCACCAAAATATCTTTTCTGCAATCATAACGGAGGTTTATTAGCATCTCTGCCTATTTTTACCAAATTGATTAATTTGTTAGCCGTCATTCCAGTGAAAGACAACATAATGATAACAAATAAGCTAACTTTAGCTTTTGAGCTAATTTGGACTTAACAGCCAAAACTAGCATAATGAATAGATTAAGTTAATGTTACTCAGCATGTAAGTGAAAGCTGGAATAACGTCATAATCGTTTCTTTAAGTCCATAATAACATCAGAGCTTCATGTAAACAGTAAAAGGAACTTTGTGTGTGTTGAAGAGGAATATTTGATTGCTTCTTGTGTATATATTATTATATATTTTTATATAAAATCAGCAATCACCTCCATTTCCTTTGACCAAAGAAATTAAAAGTCATGACACAACATTCGTCTAGTGTTTAACTTTTTAGGCCACTAAAAAAAATGTTCCAAACATCCATTCAAGGTTTTCAAGACTGTTTTCTTCTTCTTCTCTGCTGCTGTTGTATGTTCTCAAAGCTCAACCTTTCATTGCTTTGCTGTCCCAATTTGGAGCAGACAGTACAAAATGCTGACTCCCAGTTTCATGTTTTTGGATTATTATTATTATGAGTATACCCAAATAATGTCCTGCATAAACATGACTTTGTTGTCTCTTTTTATATAAACACGAAAAAGTTTTTTTTTTCTGCTCCTTGGTGTGTAAAAGTCTACAATCTTTTGTGAAAGTTTAAATTAAAATATTTGGCGAGAAGGCAGGGAGCAGTAATTACTTCCCATTCACTACCAGTCACTTAATCACTCTCCTGTGCCCTCCTCCTCTATTTATCGACCATTCCCTCTTCCCAACTGGGACAGATATTTTCCTAATGAGTGAATCGGTTGGGAAAGCTGGAGGAAGTGGAGCGTGAATGTGACCTTTGGCGGACTCTATAATTACAGAGGTGTGTCCTGTTTTTGGAAAATTGCTGAATGTGTATTAGAATGACTGAAATTTTGAAAGTAGTATAAATGTAGATATTTTTTAGAGTGTGAACCTTCTTCAGATTGACTGCGGATGTATCTGTGGGTGTTTTTAGGGCCCCCCGTTTCTGAAGCAGCTTTGTCTCTTTCTGACTGAAGCACATTGTTCCAGATCAAGGGATGGGAATGAGGCTTTTGGCAACCTGCTGCAGACGAGCAAACGCACACTAAAACAGATTCTTGTGACAGCCTGGGATCCAATAATAGAGCAACAGTTCAGTCACATCTCCTTTTATAGAATACAGATTTTTTTGGATGTTTTTGAATGATTTTAAGTTACTTTTGCAAATATTGAAGCTTTCCTTCATTTCTTTCTTTCACTTCATTCAAATTCTAACAGATAATTTACACACAACAGATGAAGAAAATGCAGTAATAAGATTTATGTACCTGCAGATCGTATTGTAAGCAGAGACGTTAACTGTCAGTACAGATACTTTTAGTCATAATGCCGTTTTCCAAATCTCTTATTCTTGTATGCAAATAAAAATAACGGTTTTTTATAAATAAAGTGAGCAGGTATAAGTGTACATTATTTTATATGTAGGTTAGTGAACAACTAAAATCTGTTGAAAAATAGGTTATAAGCTTCAGTATATTTAGTAAGTTTAGAAAGTTTTCACATACATGAAAGTTGACATTATTTAGGAGTTTTCATGTTTTTGGTTGTTAAAAGATTCAAATTCATCTTTACATTTTTGCTATTGATACTAACTAACCATGAGACCATAACACACTGGTCCAGTTCCAGTTAGGCCATCATAAAATAGGATAAACTGAGACAATGCTTACATTGGGAAGATTTTACACTATTTGTCTCCAAATGAAAAATCACTTTTCAAGAGCTGCGATCTACTACAAATGTGCCCAAAACTTTGTTAAAAAAAAAACAGACAATTTTGCAATTGTGAGGTTTCTGTTAAATTATAAACGCAATTAAAATCACGTAAATAAAGTTTATGTGATAAGTCACTAGAAAACATGCCGCGCCTTCATCCTCCACTCACTTCCTGTCACTGTCTTATTCAACGTTTCCGCCAGTAGTAACATCCTGTTGTTGATCATGTGAAATACGCTAACTTTGATACAGCTGAACAGTCACCTCATTATAGCACGAAAGCATTTAATCTCAAAACTTGAGTTCCATTTTGGAATTGGTGTGTTTCCATTAAGATGATTTATTTTTTGGAAGTAAAATTTCGAGTTCAGACTGAGATTCTCCACCTCTTTAAAACAAAGATAAAGGCCAAGAATGATGGGATTTTTATGTATTTTCTTTCTTTTCAGACTCAGTAGTTCTAAAAGCAGTGGAATAAACCCGATTTAGTTTTAGGGGAAACATTATCAGGTTCTCACATAAACTGAACTCCTGCAGCATCTTTCAGCATTGGCACAGTTTTAGTGAGACTGCGGTAGTTTTGGTCTCCTATCTCCCCATCTGGCGGTTGCCGGGTCGACTGTGGGTGGCCTACATAAAGGTCAACTGGCCTGTCCAATAAGCAGGAGGCCTGCATGCCTGTGAATGAGTGTCTGACCTCAGGAGACAGAGCTTCCCTTCTTCCTGTGGAATCACTGAGGGTTCAGGGTGAAGGCTGACTCGACTTGGCATCCCTGCCTCTGCTGAATTACACACTCACACACACACACACACACACACACACACACACACACATCCTTTTCCTTCCGGTAAACCTTCTCCCACAGCTACCAAGACCACCATCATGGCAGGACATTCGCCGTTGCCATGGAGACTTTGGTGCTGTTCTGACGGACCCTTTCGACCCGTGTCGTCATCAGAGGAGCTGAACAGACGTGTGCTGACTGTTAGTCGAATTAAATGGGAACATTTATTTATTTAAACATTAAAATAACAAACACTCAGATTTGTCATAATTTACAGGAACAGATCTTTGATTTTTTTTTTAAATGAATCTTCAAGTCAGAATAACTGTTAAAAATTGTTAAATCATATTTTATCGTGTTTATTTTTTCAATTAGAATATGCTTTTGTTGTGTTTTATTCATTCAACATTTGGAGGCTTCACCCTTAATCCTCTGTTTAAGATAAATTTAACAATTATTCACACCTGGTATGAAAACCAACGCTGGGTCACTGAAGTAGCATAGTTATAAGTTAAAGTTATACATATGTACATATTTACTTTAAATATCTTCACATATTTCACATGGAATGAAAGTGTATCATGTAAAATGCAAATGTGCATTTTCATGTTTATTTGGGATGTTTCAGGGTAAAAATTCATCATATTTTTACCCTGTCAAATATATACTGTATATCTCTAATCAGTGTCTGGTTATCAACCTGTCACTCTCTGAAGTTAGTGACACTAAATGATTCTTTGTCCAGCATGCCTTCATATTTAACTTGTGTTTTAGTTAATCACGTTTTGTTTTAAAGCATTTACAGATGGCCGGTTCTGCACCGTCGTCCCAAACATGATCTTCATCCCACTTCCTGTCATCTTCACTCCGTCTGTCTGACTTCGCCTGTCTCCCTGGCCGTGTTGATGGCGACAGGAGACAGTGGCGTGCTGGCAGGTGCATGCCACTAAATTACCATCCGCACCCGTACACACACACACACACACAAAGCAGGGCTCTCCTGTGCTGAGAAGGCTTCCATTATCATATCAAAGCGTCTCTCACTGAGACGTGGCAGTGCTTCAATTTAAGCAATTAATGCAGAGAGACTCTGTCACACAGCCCAGCACCCCTCCACCTCACACACACACACACACAACACACACACACACAGTTGTACACATGCAGGGCTCTCTTGTGGCTCTGAGACAAAGGTGTTGGGAAGTGTGGATCCATATTCTCAAGGCCATGGTGCTGCTTTTCTCTCCTGTTTTAGCCTCTTGAAAGAGGTTTTTTTTTTTTTTCTTGCACTCTTCCATGTTTCTCCACCTGAGACGGTAAAGATGTGTGTTCAGGTGGCATGATGGCGGCACACGCTTTGTGCTAGAATCCTCTTTTAGGATACGTAGACTTTCATTGCGTCTGAGGTCGAAGCAGATGGACAGACAGAATCCATTCTCACAAAGCAATAGACGTAAAATGTATAATAAACATCAAGGCACGTTTGTGACCGTTATTGATTCTTGTAGTTTATATTTGAATATAAATGCATTTTCCAATGTAACTGGCTTTAATGTGTCGGGATTATTCTAATCTGTTCTGAACAATCCTGCCAACTTCTGTTTACTTCAACTGGAAAATGTTCCCTGATTTAAAACTTTGTCTGAATTGGAGCTTGTTATTCCAGTCTCCCATCAACATCAGGAGGAAGTTGTGAGACTCGTGAATCGTTCATAATTTTTAGTGCAATCATTTAATTTCATTGTTTAAATGTAGTTATTGTGGCCAAAGTCAGTGTTTTTTTTTGTAACTGCATTGAAAAAGTTAGATGTGTGATGGCAAACAAATTGTTCCAGAAGTTATTCTGATAAATGATGTTGTTTTGACAGCATTTTCTAGTAATATAATGGTAATAACACAAGAACATGTCCTCAAAGATCAATAAACTTTAATTTCTAATGAACATTTAACACTGGAATTGGCAGATATTTTAAATATCCAAAATAAATAAACAGAAAAAAACAAATAAAATGAATTATAAAATCTCTCTTTAGTCGATGCTTAGTAAAGCCGAGCTGTGATGTTGTGCTATAAGCTGTGACCAGTCCAGTCACAGTGTGACTTCCTCACCATCCATGCCAATACTTGCTCACTATTGGCAGTTGAGGTGAATAAGAAAGTGACATAATAACATGAAGTTCAGGAGTTGATGTTCCACGTTTACATGTTTCAACATGTGTAACATGTTTTTCCAGATGAGAAACGGTGTGACTGTCAAATGAACCTGATTTTGTCTGAGCTTTTATACATAAAGCAGGTTAATAATGACATGTTCTAATAGACACAATAGAAATGTGAAACTTGGTTATGAAACAAATCTCATTCATATCCAGTCGATTTGCTGCTGAGGCTCCTCTTGAACCAGTCGGCGTTTAAATGTGAGTACACACCAATCAGACGACGTATTGTACATTTTGCTGCTGGTTGGGAGAAATTGGCCTCTGTCATTTACGCTTTCATCAGAATCTCTTCAACATTCATCCCTCTCTTCCTCCTCCTCCTCCTCCTCTGTGGATTGTGGTGGAGTGCTCCATCGCCCTCCTTTGAGACGAGGCACTTTATTAGACACAGCTGTTGGATTCGCTGCCAACAGCCTCGGTGCTGGTCTCACCCTCCATCAGGTGCAGCAACGCATCACTGTCTGCTCTGCAAGCCGTTTATTTCTACATGTTCTCTGCTGTGCTTTTATTCTGAAAGGTTTTGAACTCAGCAGGGCTTCAGGGTGAAGGAGTAGAGGCTTCAAACTCTCTCATTTTGGACAACATCAGAAACATCACTGTTCTCAAAGTGACTGTTTTTGCATAATGATATTTGGCAATAAAATCTCTATTATTGGAATAAAGTCACATGAGAATAAATTTATATCAGAATGAAGTCTTACTGTTACAAGAGTAGCTATAGGAGAATAAAGTTTAAATATTATAATTAAGTCATATTTCAATAATATTTGCTTGTATTATTTTAACTTTATTCTCGTACGATTAAGAATAAAGTCATAATATGAGAATAAAATCTTACGAAAATAGTCTTAAGACTGTAATAAAATTGTATTTTGAGTTTTAAGTCGTAGGCAGTTTGGTAGTAACTAGTTACTTTTAGAAGTATTTTTACCACGCTGTACTTTTTACTTTTATTATGAAGTATTTCTACTCTTGAGTAAAATTTCTGGATTTTCTACCCTCTGAATGAAAAACAAAAATTCACCTGCAGTTTCTGTTAGTTTCATGAGTTTTTTATTGAAAGAAACTGATTTGGAAACAAATTTCTATTTCCTAATTTTGCTACTTGTATGATTTATTGTCATGTTTGTCCTTAAATTACCAATATTTCCATGTAACTTTGTATTTTGGTTCTTCTGATGATGTAATTTTTAAATAAATGATTGATAATTTGATCAGTTACTCAGTACTTGAGTAGACTTTCACCAAATACTTTCTACTCATTTTACTTGAGTAGAAATATTTTGAAGTACTACTCTTGACAAAAATGTTTGTGTACTTATAAAATCCATGAACAAACTGTCAATATATTAATAAATAACTGTCTGCATTCAATGAGTTCTTCTCAAAATTAAATAATATTCAACATCTTTTCACATTGATCAGCCCATCCAGGATTTTGATTGTTTTTGTGATTATCAATAAAAATTGCTCATTTTGTGATGCATTAAGAATATTTGGAAGAAATTTTGCAATATTTGTGCTTATATTTGATGTTAAACGCAACCTTTTGTTGCTAACCATAACGATCACGGATAACTTGACATCAAGTAAAACTGAGACAGTTGTAAGTTATACCGCCACCTGTAGGTGGGATTTGGTGATTGCAGAATCATGAAAAACTCGACTTACTGACTGATGTCAGTATGGAGATAAAAACTGGTTTGATTTGACTCATAAAATAATATTTAAACACACAAATGGTGTCTTGAAAGTTCTAATTATGTTCCTGGAGGACCACATAAAAAGCTCATGCGGGCCAGATTTGGCCCCCAGGCCTCGAGTTTGACACCCGCAGGAAACTATCTTGTCAGTTCAGGTGCAAAAATATCAAACTAATAAACTTTTAGTTACGTTTAAGAGGATTCTCGGGTTGTCCTTGATAACACAACTCAGTCCTGTTAGTTTTTATCACTTTGTTTTGAAGGCGTTAAAAACTTCTCTTTGTTTTTCATTTCCTAAATATCCTGATCAGACCAGAAAACATTTATTCTTCTGAAGTTAAGCTAACATGCTCGTTTTTTGGATTCCTCAAATTAATTAATGTTGACAGTGAAATTTTGTTTACATATTAACAGCTGAATAAAAGTTTGACGTCCGTACAAGAAAAGATTAAACTTGTACGATTGAACCGTATATATGTGTTTTTTGTAACATCCATGGTTCCTGTTCATTAAACTAAATACACTTTAAGGTCAAAGCGGTAAAATCTGCCGCAGTGATTGCTCCATTGAACCTATAAATGTCTGAGCTGCAGCACCCTTTAATTAGGACGCTTCATGACCAGAGAAATCCTTTCATAATCTTTCACTTTCTTCAGCATTAGGCAGTTTTAAGAAATGGCTTGTAAATTTCCCTTCTTTTAATGAATATCATTTTTGTTTTGACCAGTCAAAACATATACGTGCAAATTAAAAATACTATTTCCTGTTTATTTTCCAGTACAAGAATCTATGATGAACCACAGGATCAGCACAAAAGAAGCTACAAAGGAGTTAAATTACATTCCTTTTGAATCAAATTTGATTTTTATATAACATTTATTTGATTGATTTGACTTAAAGTGTATGTAAATAATTCTGATAATTCCCATTAATTCTGTTTACATGAAAGTTGACTTTTGATGAGTGGATTGTGTGAAATCTACTGGAGTTTTTTTCCAGTAAGTCACTGGTCATGTTGTACAAACCTGTTTGCATCTCTTGCTAATAGCCAGTTTTAAACATTTGGGTTTCTCAGAGTTAGTCCAGGTTTCTGTCTCTGGGAAGAACCGGATATTTATGTCTAGATTCTCCAAGTCACAAGTTAAAACTCTGACACCAAACTGTTGCACCAGCTGCGTTTCCATTGACCAACTAATTGCACAAA
>CAEFZY010039240.1:0-56218 GCA_903066815.1 Brachyrhaphis roseni
AAAAAAACATACCGGTAAAAGTCACTGAGAGCTTCTTAATCTTCCTCCTGAGCACTGAGACGTGTTAAGTAACATTAATCTTGCGTCTTCCTCGACACATATATTCCCCGTCTCACTCTTACCTTTTCTGCTCGAGCGCCCCCTGGCGGCCGTAAAAAAAATAAAATAAATAATAATAATAAAAAAAAAAATCATAAATAAGCCGCATCGTTGTATAAGCCGCAGGGTTGAAAGCGTGTGACAAAAGTCGCGGCTTATAGTCCGGAAATTACGGTAATTAATCCATAAGCAACACTTGACTGTGTTTATGCAAACTTAGAAGAAATTGAACAGGTGGTGAATTTTCACGCAAGTTTTAAGTTTTCATATTTTTCCCCCTTTAAGACTTTAATGCACCTTTTAAATGAAATGCAGAAATTTATGTCCCTTTGGCAACTTTTGGCTGTTATTTCCCATTCAGGCTCCATTTTGTTCCTCATGAATTTAGTTTCTGTTTTATCTCCGGTGTTGGTGAAGGTATTTAGCAAAATAAATAAGCCAATTTAAATATCACCACATTTCTAAAATAATTTCCTAAAGCGTCATTTTTTTGCCAAAAGTGTTTTTTCTTAGTTTTCTTCTATTGTTTGTTTTTGCCCTAAACATCTTTAGGATAGAAAGAGGTGCTGTTTATTTATTTATTTTATTTTATTTTATTTTTTCCAAAATGGCATAGGCCATTGTGTTTGAAAGGAGAGAATTTATGGGATAGAAGAAAATGCACTTTTGATAGTTTAACGGGCAAAGCTGAAGTGTGTTCCTGTTTTTTGGTCGTCTTTTCTTCCCGTAGATAACTGGTGGTGCTTTACGGACGGCAGTTTCTTCACCAGAATGGTTGACATGTACAAACGCATCGTTGTGTTCATGCTGACGGGCGGCAAGACGATCCTGGTGCCCGTCTTCTACGATAAATTAGTAAAAAAAAAAAAAAAACACAATATTTATCACGAGAAATGAAGCTTATATTTGTATTTGTTAAAGAAAAGATTATATCAAATTGCTAAATAAAATTTGGAAGAGAACATTGAAAAGACTCTTTATGCCCCAGGGACACAGATGGATCAAAAGTTTAATTATCAATGTTGCTAATTGTTGTCTTGCTTTATTTGTAAATCCATTTGTGAAGAAGATTATATTTTTGGTCAAGAGCAGATTTAAAGTATCCATAAGGTTAAAACCCCTTAAACCTGGAAAATACAATTGAAAAACGACAGGCAGGCGTTCAGCTGCAGGTTCATGATGAAAAGGCTTCAGGTAACGTCTACATTCATCAGGTTTGGTGATGTTTTCTAAAACGAACTTCTGCCACACTTACATGGTCCTGAGTTTGGTGTTGAGTTTTGGATGGAGGATGCAGGAGGTCCAGGTGTTGTGGTGGGTTGGTTGGTTGTAGGTGCAAGCGTAGTTGTAGTTGGTGGAGGTGTAGTTGTGAATAGAGGTGTGGTTATATTAGGTGCAAATGGGGTGGCGGCTGTGGTTGGAGGGGAAACAGTTGTTGGACCTGTGGACGGAGCAGCAGATCAGCAGGAACATCATCAGTTCAGGAAAAAGCTGATTAAATTCAAACTAAAGACCAAAGTATTGATTTCCACTCACTTCCTCCAGCCGTCACAAAAACACATCGAAGGTCAGACTGGTACACAGAGCCAGAGGAACTGTGGAGGTAAATAAAGCAAAAGCAACAGCTTAGATATAAAACTATTAATAAAATAAGCAGACAATTCAGTTAAATGAAGACTTTAAACAACAGTTTGTACAAACTCAATATTAAGCAGATATAAAACATCTATCAATGCCAGAAGGGCACAATTTCTGAAATTGAGATTATGATTCTGCTGTGATGAACCCAACAATCACTAATGTCCTGTTTTAAACATCTTTGTTCCTTTATGACTTTAAATAACAATTAATTATTCAAATTATATTAAAAATGTTCTATGTAAGGAAACAAAGCAGATTACATCAAGTCATTGAGTTGCAACATTCATTCCTCCTGGATGAGCACAAAGCTCTTGTATTGTGTCATTGACTCTATAGCAATTCCTCATGCAGAGCATGCACATTGCACCAACAGAGAGGAACAACTCTCCTATAGCAGGAAGAAATCTCCAGCAGAACCAGAACCAGAACCTGGGTCAATACAAGTAGCTGTCTGCCACGAATGGAGGTTAGAGAAGAAAGAAACAGATGAATCAGGTGATTTAGGATTATTTATGATGTTCATGAAAGTAAAACGTTAGAGGGAGATTGATTATTAGACAGCAGGATTATCACAGCTGATGGCCTCCAGGAAGGAATCAGACCAAACAAAATGCCAGTTTTAACCTTATGGATTCAACTGTTAAAAAGTTAACAGTTGAAACAGCAGCAAATTAAATAAAACACTAACTTTGCTTGGACAACAAAGCAGAGAGTTTTGGTCAGTCCTCTATAGGTGTCAGGTGGTGTCCATGTCAGGGTGAAGTTTCCTGATCCTGATGAACTCTTGGTTATACCTGCTGGTCCACTGAACAGGAGCTCAGAGATCCTTTAATAAACAGGAGATACACTTTGTTAGATTTATATGTCCAAAGCTTCTCTACCTGCAAAGACAGATGCTTCTTGTGCTTTGTGTTGATACTGTAAGATGATTTATTTTTCCATTTTAATTAAAGGGGTTACATACAGTTATTTACTAACGTTGATCTATAACTAAGGAATTGTTCTGTGCCTTTAAGATGAGCTGCTTGCTTCTTCTTCGTGGGTTTTGTTTTAGGAGGGCCTGAGACGGGTTCTGGTCTGTTAACTTGAAGGTTGAATACAGTCTGGACAGCTACGCTATTCCTCTCAGTGTTCTACTGTTTCTCCACCACAACCTCCTATTTTATGGTAACAAAATTTACATCTTAGTGTTACAATATCATAATGTTTTTACTTCATTCATTCTAAGAGTCAGAGAAATTTAATACCAGACTTTGTCTCCTGAAAATGCTGACACAATCCAGCTTTAATTTGTATTAGTCACTCACTCAGCCTGGGTTGCTTCTGCTCTGATGATGATTTCCAGAGTCTTGCTGTCATTGGTTGAGATCTGAGCTCCATGTTCAGGAGTTGGAGGCAGAAACCTGGGCAGATATTCACCTGCTGTGCAGGACGGAGCTGCAGGATCCACTGGAACAACATAACAAAGAAACAAATTAATTCAAGCTCAAAGGAGCTGGTCAGTTTGGTCATTACATAAAACAACATGAAGCTGCTGGAAAGTTAAATTTAGTTTTATCATGTTCCTTCATGAACTTTGGGCCAAAGTTCTGACTGTCTATTTTAATCGGTAATTGCTGATATTTCAAATGTTTTCCAACAAATCCAACAGAAACAGAAACAAACACTTCAAGTCCAGAGCAGCTCAATGTGGTTCAAATCAAGATCATAAACTGCAGTTTTACCTCTGAAAACAAACTGGACAGGGATGCTGCTGATGGCGTCGTTGGGAGATTTCACTTCCTGTCCACCACTGCCATCAGTCAGAGTGACGTTCTGTCTGGGAAAATCCTCCACCATCATCTGAACCACATACAGACCTTCATTGCTGCTGTTAGTGGGACTGAATGACAGAGAACAAGACTGGAAGAGAACAGAAAGAAAAAGGTCCAAATTAAAACTGAGTCAAGAACACAGATTAAGTGGAATATTTTTTATTGTCTTTTTATTGAACATCAGTTTCAACAGATAAGTAAGTAAAAGTAAACTAGATGAACAAAAATACAGTAAAGTATAAATACATTTATTAAAAAGTCCAATGTTAGAAAGTGCTTTGGGTTGCATGAAGGAGTGAACTCTTTCTAATTCACTCATTGGTAACGTTTAATAAGACATGAGGTAAATCCAGCCTAATCCTGTTTCTGTGACTAAAACATCTGATACTCACTGATGAGACACTGAGGACAGACGGAGGAGTGCAGGTGATGCACTCTTGATCATTAGATGCATATCTGCATCTAATGTCGTCTCCATTTGGGTTAAAGACCAACAGGTTGATGTTTCTCTGACAGTTTGAAGGAACTCTGACAGAAAAAGAAACATTTAGTAGAACATCACAACCACACCTCTATCAGGTGATTGCTTCATAATTTTAACCTGTCTGGTTCTTCAGGGTTTCTTCTAGATAAGACTTTGTTTTAATCATCACTGTGTTTCCTTATGGAACAAACTACAAAAAAGTTTCAGTCCAGTTTTGTAATGATGAACTTTGTATAGAACAAACCTTGCATTGATTTATCTGATTAATTGTTTTAAATACAATATTGTTCACTTAGATGAGTGTTTCCCAAACCTTGTCCTCAAGGCACATAGTCCTACATATTCTTCTTCTTTTTTTTTATGGCGGTTGGCAAACAACTTTAAGGTGCATTACCACCACCTTCCAGGTTGGAGTATGGATCAGACGCTCATAGCCTCCTCATAATACCCGCTCTTCTAAGAAATTTAAAAATACTATCAAAAACGATATTTTCTGATGATCTCTGAAACAATTCTCTTATAACTATCTTATTACTACTAAGCTCACTAAGTAGTATCTCTCTTTCCTGTACATATTTGATGCATTCTAAAAAGATATGTTGTACTGTTTCCATCTTTCCACAATAGCTACAACAACCTGTATTAACAAGAGTATTATTTAATCCTGTTTGTCCAAACCTAATTCTAGAAATAACATCTTCTTCACTTTTACTTCTGTTACCTTTTCTACATTCCCCAACTTTTGTTTGGATATTATAATAAAAGCTCGCTTTGTCTCCTCTATCCCACTGCTCTTGCTATTTTCCCTTGATATATTCCTTTATAATAGTCTTTATCTCGTTTTTACTTATCTTAATATTCAAATCAATAGTTTCCTTTCTTTAGGCACTCTTGTCCTACATATTTTAGAGGTTTCCCTGCTTTAATGTGCCTGATTCAACTGAATGCAGTTCAACAAATGACTGTTAATCAGTCATCAATTGAAATCAGCTGGACTGAAGCAAAGAAATACCTAAAACATGCAGGGCAGTGTGCCTTGAGGACCAGAGTTGGGAAACACTGACTTAGAAGAAACAGCTGGATTATCAAATTTAAAAAATCAACTTTTGTAAACAAGCTTGCATTTTTATGATAATCATTTTTTTTGCTTCTGATTCACAGAGTTTCATTTATAAATGCTGACAAAAATACAATACAAAACATAAACAATGTTCATCTCAATACATTGCAGTCAGTCAAAGGCTTTGATTAACAGAATTACCTGACTAGAGGGATGATGGTGGTCTGGGGTGATGAGTTTTGTTTGTTGATGTCAGAACGGTTTCTCAAGTCAGAGGGCCAGAGAAAACTTGATAATACAATCCCATTTCTGTTTTCTGTCCAGGTTGTATTAACAAACCTACAGTGGATGATAAGATCTACAATGTTATGGTGAAATAATGCAGCATTTAAGATAAAATCTCTAAAGGCAAACAAACTATATATATTTTTTTCATGAGCTGACGATAGATTTTATTCTTTAGAAAACAGGAAAACCTAATCAGCCCAACTGATCAATCTGTCTTGCAGGAGTTTAGGATTTTTATCTGTTCTTGGTTATAATTTGAACATAATAAAATATATTTCCAATTATTTCTGATGTGTACTTACCCATTATAGTATAGATCCTGCTCAAAAGGGTTACTGAAGATAAGTTCTTTCTGACACCATTCACCTCTGCTTTCATCAATTAGATAATTTAGAAACGGACTACAGTCTTCACCACAAATCAAAGAGTCAAGCTCTTCACATGAGCTGAAGCTCATTCTGTAGAACATGGTTACCTGTGGAATTAAAGTGAAGAGTTGGTAAATACATTTAATTTTTTCCTGAAAAAAAAATCTAACACTTTACTTTACAAATAAGCTCAACTTACTAGGTATCTACCTGACTGAAAGTCTCTATCTCCAACAGAATAGGTAAAGACGAAGCCATAGTAAGAAGCTTGAGCTCCGCTGATTAACAGCAGCAACAACACAAACGACAACATGTTGACAGAGTGAAAGTTTCCTGAGACTGAAAGATATTAGAGACAAATGAAGCTATACTTTCACAGACAGCCTCTGGTCCACACCCACTGGTGAGATTTACTGGTATGTCACAGAGTAATGGAACAGGATGTCCTTTTACTGGTATGAAGAAAATGTCTGACGGTTGAAAGATTACATTCAAACTTAAAAAGTGTGAAATATGATTTACAGTAAGTGGAAAAGTCATAAACCTTTTGTTTAACCCTCTCCAGGCAGAGGTTGCAGATTTGCAACAGCTAAATGCTGTTGAAATGCTGTTTAAATGTCTCTCTCAAAAAAGTCTGAATTGTATATTACTACCCCATATGATCATTTTCTCCAAATATCAGATTTTTCCTGCAACTACAACTTAATTTGAGCCTGAGAGGGTTAAAACACTTTAATAAAGTGGTCCATATATAAGGCGCACCGGATTATACGGCGCACTGTCTGCTTTTGAGAAAATCGAAGGCTTTTAGGTGCGCCTTATAGTGCGGAAAATACGGCGGACCAGTAGCTGCGCTCTATTTCCCGCAAATTAGAATATATAAAGGAAAAGTGCGCAGGTATGTGCGTGCGCACGGCTTTATACAACTGAATGTTTTTTGTGTGCCGCTCTTTTCTAAATTTGTCATTACACCAATTTTTAGTATGAAAGCTTGGCCCTCTTTTATAGTACGTGAGGCCACAGGTCACCATGACTATGCTGAATGAGGTACAAGCTTCAGCAGCTGAGATGGAGAGACTCTTCAGGCAGCAAATGTTGCCCACTCAAAGCATGGAGAGACAATAATTCAGATGAAGGCTGGACTAGAGTTTGCCAAAAAGCATCACAGAGATTTTATAATCAGGTGGACACTTCTTGGGTATGTTGAGAACAAAATGGTGGTCTTAGGCATCAAAGACAGCGTGGTTTTATAAAACCTTACATTAACAAAAGAAAATCTGAAAAAATATTTTCATCCCTAAAGTTCCATCTACAATGTTGAACTTTTTTCCACATTTTTCACTTAAAAGCATCTTAAGAAATAAAAGAATTTAAGAGAGATCTTACCTTGCTATCTGGGTAAGACCTCTGTACTTTTTATGTACAATATATATTGGTGAAAGATAATCTAACTCAAAGTTAACTTTTTAAGGACAACTTTGAATATGAAATTTAATTTCATTAGATTTGACAAACACAGCTTTGGGTGATGCAGAGCTGTCCAGTCAGACATAATTTGATTGGCAAAGCTCTCCTGTTCCCTTATAGCTCTACAAAAGAGCAGACAACATAGTAATCTCAAATCCAATGCACTGATATGCTCAGGTGACCTTTGAATGTCAGTATCTGACATTTTACATGGACACAAACAAATTTTCATTGCCTTTCCACAACAATTCATCATCAAATTCTTGCACTTTTTGAAAAACACATGACACTATTTCTAAATTTAAATTGAAAATAGGAGTGGCTACATTCTGTCATAGGTCAGGTTGGTTTAGATCCCCTTTTCTTTTTAGTTACTGAA
The DNA here is from genome assembly GCA_903066815.1 of Brachyrhaphis roseni. Classification (NCBI taxonomy): domain Eukaryota; kingdom Metazoa; phylum Chordata; class Actinopteri; order Cyprinodontiformes; family Poeciliidae; genus Brachyrhaphis; species Brachyrhaphis roseni. Next base: position 7,601 of record CAEFZY010039240.1, read on the forward strand.
ATTACCATTTGGAAATCATTTTGTTTTTATTCAAATTATCCTTGTCTTTGGGGAACGAGACAGGGAGTTATTGAGGAGTTTACAGAAGCAACTCAGACAAAATTAGAAAGCAAGGAGAATTACAAGAAGAAGCTATAGAATAAACTGCAGAGTAACAATATTAGAGATGTGTGGTCAGTAAAGAAGAAGATTGCAGGCTTCAAACAAAAGCAGGATCAGTTAAATTGAAGTCTAGATAGAGAAAATGAGCTGAACATTCACCAACAGGTTCAGTTCAGGAACAAGTTCATCATCCTCTCCTGTCCCCAGCGAGACAGACATCCCACCCTCTACCGCCCCATAGCTTTCCTTTCACACCTCAGACCTTTTAACTCCCACCTCAGTCATGGACTCTTCTGCTTCCACAAGTTTGTCTTGAGGAGATGCTGCTACTTTTGCAATATTTATCTCACTTTTCTGTATTGAAAAGTGAGAAGAGGCAGCTGGAGAGACTGAATCTGATCAAGGCTGCAGGTCCGGATGGTATCACCCCCAGAGTCCTGAAGGCCTGAAGCTGCAGAGCAGCCTGGTTCTGGTGCTGAAGAAAACTCACCCTTCACTCAACAACAACTATAGACCATGTTGCCATGACATCCTACATCATGAAGGTCCTGAAGAGACTTCTGTCCTGAGTGAGCAGACAAGCACATATCAGGACCCCCTGCAGTTTGTTTATTGCCGTGGAGTTAGAGTTGGAGTACACCTGCTTCAACAAACCCACTGTCATCTGGACAAAGCAGGCAGCTGTTGTAGAGTTTCTTACAAAGTTCTTTCCTGTCACCACTGTTACTGCACTCTAAGGCTGCTTTAATGAAAAATAATCCAGGGGTCAGCTGGATGATGGTAGCTGAAGTTGAGTCAGGCCATATTGTGGCAGCTCAACGTTCCTATTGAGCTGCTGCCACCAGGTGCAGGTGGCAGCATGTTTATGCAGCTCCTATTTGTCTTCATATCCCCAAATCAGATTGATACAGTTTTATGACCGGTCACATTAGGGAGTCTTTAACAGAGTTGGACAGGTAGCATTCATGTTCAAAGGGATTGATACAGAAAAACAAACAAAGCAGTCCCAGCTGTCATTTTGCAGCAGATGGATAGGTTCTGTTGGACTGTGAGTAGGGCCCCCACCTCTAATGACTGATCTGACACTTGTTTGACACCTGTTCAGCTGTAATTGCTCATGGTAATCCATGAACAATGAGGTAAGTTGACGCTTGCTGAATTGCTCAGGGTCTCCAATTACAACTTTTAGAGCTGATAACAGCAAATTTGAGATGTCTTTTGGCTTTGCCTAATCTGGATGTGACTGAACCATAAAGATATGAGTTGATGTGCCATTAATCTCCAACTTAGACTTTGGTGTGGGCTAGCTTATAGCTGGTAAAGCTGTAAAAGAAAATACAGACTCTTTTGGGAAACAAGCAGTACTCTATAAACAGATTCAGCTATTTGCAAGGCCTTGCCACAAATAATACCTTGATGGGGACTGAGTGATTGCACTCAGCCGTGTGATACTTCAACTTCTCATTTCACTACAATTTGACACAGACTTCAATGATCTGCTTGACCTATTTCTGTAACCCTGAGGTTCAACACAGCGGAAAACATGGACATAGATAGAGAGGGGTTAACCATACAGACGAAGGAGTCAAACTAGGTCAGGCTTACGAGGGCACAGAAGTTGAGCAAATAAGACTGAACAATACATATTAAGTAAATTATTTCTGAACTGAGAGCCACAGTAGACGTGATGTAGCTACAGCCACCCCCACCTTCTATTGTCAATAAATCTAATATAGATTTATACCTCAGTGTTTTAAGTCCAAGCCTCGTCTTTTCTTATTGAAATGAGCTGATAATGCGGTACAATTGGACTTGATTTATGGTTGTGCCGGGCACATTGCAGTGACAGTATGCCAGAGGTTTTGCCGTGCAATGCAGAAGTCTGTAATGAGCGCTCTGTTTGCAGCTCCTTTTTTCATCCTGGCTCCTAAGTACAGAAATGATATGCGGAATGGTTATCCTGCACCGTGGGCAAGAAGACATAATGTGTGGTCAGATGAAAATAAAATGAACACAATCTAATGTGACTTGGATGCATCTTTGTCTCTCCCTCTTTCTCTCTCTCTGTTTCTTTCTCTCACTCTCTTTCTCTCTCACACAGGTTGTACGAGAGAGAAAAACAGAAACTATTATGGTCTTCAAGGTAGATGGTGTGTATTGATACAGCTGGCATTTGGTATTCAGATGGTAATGCTGGGAGCTTCATGAGGCTGAGGTGTGCTGTTAAGCAGCACGTGGGATTCCTAATTATGCCTCTTACATATTAACAGTCAAGAACACAGTCACCTTGAATAGCCTGTTTTCCTGCTACACAGAAAACTGATCACATAGTTTAGCAAAATATTACAAATTTCTATTACTCTAAAGGTAATACTCAGGTGGGGTGTTGAGGTCCTCATGGCTTAGACCTTATTAATATGCTTTTCCGTCATCAGAAGCTTTGCTTTAGGTCATTAAAAAAGAAAAACATGAAATGAGTTTTTCCACTTACAACTTGACAGGATCTTGTTTTGTTTTTTTTGTCATTTTGGTAAAAACAATGCCTGCAGTAAAAATGTACAAAAGCAGATTTCTTTGCTTTAATCCTCTTTACACTCAGTAATAAAACTTGTCTAAATCACAATCTGAAAATTATCATTCTGTTTTGACATTATTTTTTTTCCTTGTTTTAATTATCATGTCATTATCATGATGTAACCTAGTTACAGGTTAAATCCTGCAACAAGGATTTAACCTGGTCACTTAAGATGGTCCCTCTGTCAATGAAGATAAAACAAACACTTCTGTAGGACGTCATAAATATCTTCATTGCTCCTGTAGTGACTGAAGAAAGGAAAACCGTAACCTGATGAAAGGCCAGCCATATAAACTTGTTGGGAGTTACAGCATCTGCATGTCTTCAGTGCTCTCTGCTTCATGAACCCAATTTAGAAACCAAGCAAATAGCAGGTACCAAACAGCTGACCAACATTAATCACATTACATTATTTTGTGAATTCAACTCTAAAGGACTTTATCAAAATGTGAAGACAGAGCCAACACTTTTCATCAGAATGTCTTCATTGTCCTTAGAACTCCTGTAAAACATTGATGTTAAAACAATTGTAGTTACTCCCAAAAGTAAGAAATGCTGGCTCAAAAATAAAAGAAATATTAGAATTAAGTTTTAACTTGATTAAAGAGTTTATACAATTATTGCCCCTGTAATGAATTTCCAAACTGGTTCTCTTGCACTTGCAGTCACTGGCACATCTTAATTACAGTTTTAATCATGGGTTGACAGGACAAAGTGACTGAGGTGTAGCCCTGCTGTTTAATTGCCTATAAAAAAAAAAAACTCCATCTTGTTTCCCTCTCAAACTTCAGTACAACATCCTCCTAATCTGAACTGATTCCTCTCTAGGCTGAGTAATGCATTTGTAATATGGAACCAAATGAAGCTGTCATTCTTGCCATGATCACACATAAACATCTACAGACGGCAGAAAAAATATTAGCAATTGGTGTGTGTGGGGGGGGGGGGGGGGCGTGGGAGTGTGCCTGGTGCACACAACCCACATTAGTGAGTTGTGTGTTTTTGGAGGTGTGGAGGCTGAAGCTCAGTTTCTTTGCTGTTCATCGTCTGTGCGTGGTGGCAGGTGTTTGAAAGGTAAGAAGAGGCTTTAATGAGGACAGCAGTTGGTTGATGACAGATGTGGAATGAGTTAAGAGAATTGTGTTTTAAAAATTACTTTCTCTAACTCTTACTGGTCCTGCTACTAGGAAACTAAACCAGCAAGAAACTAACAGCAGCTGGCATGAAGTTACTCACCTTAGTCAGATATTAACTGATCAGGGGATTTGAATGATAATATAAATGCTAAATTCGTCAAGTTGTTGCTTCATACCTGGATTTATTGCTGTTCGGACAAGTATGGACTCAAACTCAAACGTCAGATGAGAAAATCAAAACCAAAGCCTGAAGTTTATCTTCAGTATCAAATAGTTTACAGTGAGATCCCTCTCCACTGCTTCTGTCCACCTCTTCATAAGTCCTGGTCGTAATCATTCTGTTTACGAACACAGGCGTTTATAACCTTCTCCCTAGGTTACAGTAAATTAGCTTAGCTTCTTCTATTAGCTCAATAAAAGAAGTTTTATTTCTCTAATCTTGGGAGTCCTTCATATTTAGGACCAAAAAGTCACCAATAAATTTTACTTAGTCTGAAACAGTATCAAAAGACAGAAAAAAGTGTAGAAATTGAAATCGATGTCACTGTCAATATGTTTTTACTCTACTAGAGCTCAGCATGACCACTGTCTGATTGATTGCATTATGTATATGCACGTTTATGGTTCTGAAAGGTGAAATACTATGAGAGGTTTTCAGGTTTTGGGGTTTCCAATTTTCTGGGGGTAAAGGTACTATAACTGAGCAGCTTCTAAAAAAAAGACATATGATAATTCTTTATAATACTGCAGGTTGTCCAAAGCCTCTCTGCACCCATGAACATGAACTATTAATAGCTAAATTAGCTATTAATAGCTAAAGTAGCTGGTTAATAGTCATACAACGACTATTAACCAGAGCCTTTGCTCCTGTGTGACTGTCCCTGCTCTGTGAGTGAAAGCTCCAGTAAGTACAGTGTACATTTTAGTACACAAGAGTATTCGGTTATGGGATGCACATTGTTAAATTTTCTTGTGACAACTGATGAAGTTAAATGAGCATGTTGTCTGAGCACTGTGTAACTACCGTATTTTCCGGACTATAGAGCGCACCCGCTTATAAACCGCACCCAGTACATCCCTAAAGGAAAAACCATTTTGTACATACATAAGCCGCACCTGTCTATAAGCCGCAAGTGACTACATACAGACGGTACACAGAAAGAGTTTTCAAAGTTTTAGTAATATACCTTAGCTTTTCTTTCCAAACAGTGCCTGTGACGCGGCAGTAACACAGCAGCAACACAGTAGTAGCACAGCACTAACAGGGCTGGTTAAAAAACCATACCGGTAAAAGTCACTGAAACGCGGCAGTAACACAGCAGCAACATGGTAGCACAGCACTAACAGGGCTGGTTAAAAAAACATACCGGTGAGACCCGTCTTCATCTTCCTCCTGAGCACTGAGATGTGTTACGTTACATTAAACTTGCGTCTTCCTCTACACATATATTCCACCTGTTTCACTCTTACCTTTTCTGCTCGAGCGCCCCTGGTGGCCATTAGGAAAAAAATGCATAAATAAGCCGCATCGTTGTATAAGCCGCAGGGTTGAAAGCGTGTGACAAAAGTCGCGGCTTATAATCTGGAAATTACGGTATTATGTCTGTGCCAGGAAAATATTTCAAATTAGCGATACCGTATTTTAAAAGAACAGGGGTAAAAGATTAATCTTTTTACCCTAGAATTAAACCAGAAGCTGGTTAAGCACTGAAAAAGAAGAGTATTTTTTCTGCAGTTTTAAAAGAAACCTTTATCCTATCATTAGATGTGACAGAATGCATATATATGAGCCTGCATGTAGAACTTTGAACCTCTGTGGATGGGAGATTATAGCTAATTCTCTGTGGAGAATCCACAATAATTACAAACATGCACAGTGAATTATTAAAATTTTATTTAAGGTATTTGGTATATAATCATACCAACCTAAAAACGAATGGCTGAAAGCCTGTTCTTCTGTTCTTACTATGATGTTATGTCGATGATGAGTGAGAATGCAAAAATGGCCAGCTTTTAGAAATGGTTGGGTGGAAGAGAAAAATCTTTTTGGGCGACTGAGGAGCCAAGAACAATAACCGATTTACAGAACACAATGTGTCATTACAAAAAGAACATTAGAGTCATTCATTGGTATAATGAATGACTCCAGCAATGAAAGACAGATGGTGAAGGTTTGCTGGCTGAATTAAGATGGAAATAGCACTTCAAGCTAACAGTTGTGTGCTTAAATATTATTTTATCAGTCAAATCAAAGTAGTTTTTATTTGCATTATGTCAAATTACAACAATGTGAAAATATGTTAGATATGAATATGTTTCAAGAAATATCCATCTAATGCAGAAAAAAACTATATTATTTGAACGGTTTGTTGATTAGTAGTTTTATCCAAACAATCTGCCACAACCAGCTGTTTGAGGACATTCATAAACTTGATGTGGACCAAAATTAAAATAAGTTTGACCCCACTGTCCTAAGTAATGATAATAGTACACTTGAATGTGCTGTTTATTTTATTTTGCTTAGCATTGTATACATAATACAGGGAATTAGATAAAACAAAGGCTACAAGTGAACATGTCTCCACAGCCACTGAGACATTCATTTTATCTGGACAGTACAAAACTGAGGGCTCCAGAGCTGCCTAAATGTTTCACAGATAATTGTTACAAGCACACTCGGAGATTAATAATATTCTCCTCGACTAGCTTACATGCGGCTGTGATGGAGGTGACCATTAGCACCATCACTGTGACCATCTGATGCAAGGAGTCAGGCTGAGATTCCTGTCTGATAGCAGGCTGATTCCACCCCCTGGGTAATGAATAGTTTATGCGCCTGGGAAATTGAACATTGGGTGCTCCAGAGCAGAGGGGTGGTAGTCATTAGGGGGCAAACTGATACTGAGGGCTAAACACAGATCTTAATACAGATAGTTCCTTCAGTGCATTAGTAGGATTTACAGCTCTCCATGGTGATAAAAAGACATAACACAGACAAATAAAAAAAAAGTGACCTTCCTCTGAGTTTTATATTAAAGAGGGAGAAAATATCACTGTGACTTAATTACGAAGATGGATGATGAAGGTTTGATGGCTGAATTATGGTGGACCAACTTGAAAAGGGAGGGGAAAATAATAGTTCTAACTCACCTCCAGTCGATTGACTAGTTTTTTCTTTATGGCATTTTGAGCTGCGGCATTAGTGGCAACCCGTAACCCCTCGGCTGCCTCCCTTAATCTCTGCTGCTGGTCCTCATTCTCTGGGTATGCGGCTGCCCCCTGAGGGAAAAAAAACCACCCCACAATTATGCATATTCCTGCAAATGCACCCACTGTAGTGATACATGTTGTAGATCCAGAAAACAATATGAGCACCAGCACCTTTTGAATATTAAGTTTAACAACTCTGTCTGCACTGCACGTGTTGTATGATAAATGCAAAGAAACATTTAACTTCATCTTCTTTCAGTTTCCAAGGAAACCGTCAGTGCAAGATCCTCACTTCCTCTTTGATAATGGCAGTGATGTGGTGATTAATGTGCCACAGATCAAAAACATCTTAACGAGCTACACGCTGCTCTTCTCTTGCATGGGTATTTCGCCCAGATAATATCCTTCTCGACGGCGCCAGAGGCTCATTAACAAGACACTGATTCTGCATACTTTCATATTGGATGTAAAATCAGACAGTAGCTATTAACATAAAGAAGTACAGAGACTTTCAGCAGTCAAGTTTTTAAGGTAAGTTCTCTCAAAGCCACATTTCAGATTTTTTTATAACAATTTAAATAAAGAGTAGAAAAGCTAATAATATTGACAGTGATAATAATAATAATAATAATAATAATAATAATAATAATAATAATAATAATAATAATAATAATAATAATAATAATAATAAGAATTAACTCATGTTAAATGTGTTATAATATGAGAAAACATTTAAGAACCAATCACTCACCTTTGCAGCCTCCACCATCCGCGCTGTGGCATCCGCCAGGAGCTTGGCTGCAGCAAGGAGTTTCTTGGAGTTGTCGACATCCACTTCCGCCTCTGCATCTGACCTCATGGCATTGACCAAGTCCGAGGTTGCCTGGGCCAGCACGCGAGCCTGACGCACCATCTCACCTGTTCAGACCGAAAAACAACATCTGCATCAGTACGTAATCTGTTGGAATGAGGTGTTAACATGTTAGATCTTTTAGGATCTAATTAGGAAAGAAAAAAAAAAGATTTTCTGTGACAAAGAAATTTTCACGTATTTCCAAAGCAAAAGCATCATTAATCTGTATCAATACAGCGATGGATTATTATTGCTGCATCTTCCAACATGCGCTAATTTTCATTGAGATCTGTATAAATAAAAACAGTACCCTGCACAGAAACATCCAAATAAGGAGATTCATGAGTCGCATTGAGATTTTTTTTTTTTTTTACTTTAAAATTAACAATACCGTTTTTTTTAAGATAATCAACCTGAACTTAGAGCAGCTCAAAATAAGTGAGATTCCACCAGGGAATAAGCTGTGAACCACAAAATGATAAGCCTTAAGTAACTTTAGGTTAAAAATTAAAGGTTTTACCTAAATCCCATATATGTTAAACAGAAAATAATTATTCTTTTAATTTTATTCAAAATTATGTAAATCTAATTTGAACACAATGTCAAAACCTATGTTTTTACAAACTTTGCCATGTCAACAAAATGATGAATGTTGATGCAGGTCATGTCTACAGAATTAGATTGTTTGCTTGGTGAAATAGGAACATTAAATAAATTTTAGTGTGCATTAATGGAGATTGGAACACATTCTTGTCAAATGTGAGAAGCACAGAACTCTCACAAACAAATGAAATTAGGGTTAAAAATAAATGAGGTCATTTTTTATATGTATAAACAGAATAGATGGAAAATATTGGGGAACATTTTCTAATTAGTTTTTAACATTTTTACATGTTTTGATGTGTATAACTTGACATTGTAAAATAATATTTCAAAATAATCACAATAAAACAAATCTGGAATATATAAAAAGTTTGACAAAAATACATAACATGTATCCTTTTCATAAATGTGTATATATCATACCTCCATGTTTTTTTTCTTATTTATTTACACCTAAAAATTTAAAAATATTTTAAACAAAATTTTATTCTAGTTACAAAATGAGAAACCAAATTTTGCCTAATAGTTTTCATGTTCATATTACTTTCACCTTTATGTTTTCGCGTGGCAGAATGTTTCTAATCCATCATCTGCTCCGGCAGAAATATAAATCTGTGGGATCTACGTAACACCTCCCCACATGTCTGCTATTAAAAGCTGCATTTCCGAAACTCCCACCTCATGCTCTAAATAACTCACCCAGTAAACCGCTGTACATGTCTAGCTGCTCTACAATCAACATATGAAATCGTATGGCATCAACCTGTCCTCTCAGCACTAAAATGCGTATCTTTTGTGTTTAGAGGTATTTTTAAAAGTTGATTTATTGAAGAAAAACGCTTGGCCTTTCAACCCAAAGCTCAAGTCATGTGTTTCCTGTTGAATGCCAAAGACTCCCAGTTTCTGATTGAAACCAGACTCAGAGCTTTGTAGTGGTTTAGGATGACATGGCTACTACAAGCCCTCAGGAATTTGACTCACTTTAAAAATACTTCAGTCTCTTGACTCAAATCAAAACATACAACCTGAGCTTTGAACATCCACTGAGGATTTTTTTTCAGGATCATTTGCAGATAATGTTTTAGAGTCTCACAACACAGTCAAAACATATTAACTCGAGTCAAATAGACTACCGTACTCTGCAAGAATCAGTTAATTTCCTTTAGCACGGCTGTTGCTACTCACCTGCATCGCCCATGGAAGTGAAAATATTTTCAGTCACATTCATAATTGTGTCTGTGGCTTGGTCGTAGCGTCCGATGGGTTCCCCACAGCTGGCGTAGTGGCGGACGTGTTGGAGGAGGTCACTCAGGGCCTGGCTGACCACACCAGCTGCAGCTGCAACTTGTTTCAGCAGCTCGCCATCGCTGCTGGCCGAGCGGCAAGCTTTGACGCAGGTCTCCACCGATCGGTCCACCAGCTTCCCGGCCTCGACGAGCTGCTCCTGACAAACCGGCGAGCTGATGGTTGGGCTGACCACCTGCACCACACACAGAGGCAGGCAGCAGCTCAGACAAATTATGACATCCAACATTGATTTTACAATGAAGCAGGAAGCTACAGTTATTCTTCCATCATCCAGACAAGCACATTGTGGAAGCTTGCAAATTAAGCGTTTTTGTTTTGTATCAGATACAAATTATCTGTCTGCAAGTCTGCAAAGTGAATTTTTTTTTTTTTTAAATCAAAGTGTTTACCTTGGTGCATGCAACCAGTTGAGAGGTAGACAGGGCACACTGAGTGGCAGCTGCAATCACTCGGTTCTGCAGTATGGTGTCCTCGGCCACCTGGGCCACATTCTTGGCCTTCAGGACTAACATAGCAGCTGCATTGGCCACCGCTTTGGCCAGATTCATCAGGGTGTCCTGCAACATATTAATCAGTGTCCTTCACAGGAACAGAGCACAGCTGTGTGCGTGTGACTGAAGGGAGTAGGAAAGTAAATGTTTGCAGTTCATTTTGTTCAACTGATACAATGTGACTTGTGCATAAGAAATGTACAAGAAGCAGCGAGACTCGACGCACAAAAAAAGAATGAGACATACTATCAAACTATAGTCTGTCGGTATAATTAAATAAAGGTGCACAGCTGAATTCAGGTTCAGATGTATTGCAACTTGATGGACCCTGACTTGTGATTGGCTGAAATTGGCTGATTGTCTTTTCCTGATCAAAGAAAACACAATAGTTAAGCAGTAACATTTTGATCAGACATCATCACTTAAAGTTAGTTAGTTCCTCTATCAGAAAGAGAAAGTCTTGATTTAACAGAAACTTGCTGGCTTAAGATTTATGAGAATGCATTTGTTTTTGTTTTGATTTTTTTTTTATATATCTAAGGAGACATTTAAACTGAGGAACGTGTTGTAAGAACATAAATTTCCATGTCAAATACACAAAGCAGCATCAGGGACAGGCTAAATACTACAAGGTTTAAACACTGTATAATCTTTCTACTTTAAAAGCACTCCATCTGATGCTTTGTTTTAAAGTGGCAGGCCAACAATAAAGCCTGAGGTAATTACATAAGAGTGTATTGACATTTTTAAAGGGGGCCAGAGAATATGGGTGTGTGTGTCTTCCTGTTTGGCCGACACAGCCATGGAAACAGTGAGTGGGAGGCGTCCAACCTGGAACTTCTCATCGGTCTCGCCCTCCCCCATGTGACGGAGCAGATCCCCGCTGGCTTGTCCAATGCTTCCTGCTGCAGTCAGCACCGTCTGTCTCGGCTGCACGAGGGTGACATCAGCACATTCATTACACGCGACTGGTCAGTTCCCACAGAAAACACTCCAGTGTAATCTAAAACAGGATCAAACATCCCTCCCTGGCAAAAAAAAAATGCTTCCGACTTGCATCTTCTCTGGGAAATGGTTAAAATTAGCAGATCAGCATTTTGCGTATGTGTGACTTGTGTGGGATTGCAGCTGGGATTCTCAAACCAGCGCAGTAATCACTGGGTGCCTCACCTCGCCGGCAGCAGGCTCCACGGACCTGAGCAGATCTGACACTGCTCCTGCCAACATTCTGGCAGCACCCATGAGCTTGTGTCCGCCTCCCACTTCATCTTCCATCAGTGCTGCAAGAAGCTTCACGCCCTTGGACATTTCCGTGAGGTTGGAGGATATGGTAGTGATGGCGCAGCCGACTGCTGTGTAGTCGGTCTCTGTTGGCTCACCTGCAGCGGAGAGACGACCGTCAAATCAGCCAAAAATCAACTTGTGTCTTTGTGCCTTTGTTGTGCATCTTAATTTACTGCTGCAGCACTGGCTCAGTTTGCCACAGGGCAGCTCATGTGTCATTTGCTTTTACACACACATCAGTGTCATGATTAGAGCCTGTTTGAAATGGCTCAATGGAGATAAGGAACTAATAAAGCAAGTGGCTGTGAAGAAGAGAAACTTTGAATTCGATAGTGAGAGGAGCTGAGGTGAAATCTAGCAGATGGCAAGGTTAGATTAAAACTGGAAACTGGCATTGTACCAAAGAACACGGGGCAGCTGGGAGAGATGAGCTTCAGAGCAGATGTATGAAGATGTATTCATTAGCAGAAACAGAAGACCAATAGAGGAAACTAAACCATTACCCAGTCACTGATCAAAACGGACCTGGGACATGTTACGGCCCTAAGCTTTTTGAATTTTGCTGCAGGTGTTTGTGTGCCTGCCCTTGTGCTCCTCCTCTGTGCAGGTGTGGCTGATCTGTTAATTTAGAGCACAAAATACATAGATCTGCCCATTTCCACCTTTGTCGTTGCCCTCAGAGTCCACTCTGCCTCCTGACGTGTGTGGTGCTCTGCTGCCAGGCCTCAACGCCTCTTCTTACGCACATTTGATTTTGTCACTGTTTTTGCATCTCAACACTTCCATATACACACATACCACACATGCAAGCATTTGGATTGGGCCACTGCTACTGAAATTCACATTCCATTGTAGTTTTAGTTAATAAATATTCTTTTTTTTTGCACCTTAAGCACAGCATGGTCTCCCATTTTTGTTATGACCCTGAGCCAGTCGTAACAAGAAACATTCATTAATTCTTATCTTGAAAAATTTGCCCAGGTAGAATGGTATAATATGACTATTAAAGAAAAAGTAAAAATAACTGAATGGAGCTCCTTTAAAGTGCTTAGTATTTTCCAGGGAACTCACCTGCTGTGAGATTGACCACAGAAGCTGTTCCAGCAGTGATGGCATCAACCTGAGAATGGATTTCATGTTTTGATTCATCCACTTTGTTCTGAACCCAGACCCTGGATGCCTTTTGGAGGAGGAAAATAAGAGTCTTAGATATTCATCACAGTAGGAGATTTTTGATCACCCTGACTCAAGCCCAAGGCTAGCAAAGATAATATCATGAATGTTTACAGCCTGCTCTAAAATCTAATTATTCTTAAAAATGAGCATAAAGTAAGAGAAGCGAAAATAAAGATGCGCTCTGCATTTATCTATCCCAATGTACACTTCAGAACTGTGAAATGAATATGGTGTAACTCACCAAGTCATGGCCCAGTGGAGGCAGATTATCTACTTGTCCCAGGTCGGCTTGCGCCTGCTGAACAGCCTTCATGCTGCTGTTAATGGTTCCCATTAGAGCCTGCTGGGCTAGACTCTGATAGCAGACACACAACACACACGAAGCATATTTTGTGGAATGAAATCAGGGCTTTCTGTGCATCTTCCAGTAAAAAGCTGCTGAATCATTGTCCTAAATAGTTAAATCACATCAAACCTGGAAAAATGTTTGCATCTTCCAAATGATGTTTTGTTTCTTCAGGATTTAAGGAACAAAGGATGTAAAGGTGTGTCATCCTACTCACCAGTGGAGGCATGTGTCCTCTGTGCATCTGTCCTGTGGTGATTTGCTGCTGGGCAGAAGGCATTGTACCCACACTGTAGTTATCAGGGCCACCAATGGAGCCCGAGCGTATAATGCCAGGAAGAGCCACTGACCCATGTTCCACACGACCAACCCTATTATACTGCTGTTGCAAAATTGTGGACCTAAAAAGTTAATTTATAAAAAAAATAGGTTATTGACAAATTTTTCTAGTGTAAAGTTGATTTAAAAGGTAGACACAAGCAGAAGTTATAAGTGGAAACAAAGGTAGCAATTATCCATTGTCTGTGCTTTTTAAAAAATTTTTTATTTAATCTTTGGTCCAAAGATTAAATAAATCTTCAGACTTTGGTTTTGTGTTTTTGCTTTGTATTATGATTTGTCAACCTTTGTTTTTCACATTTACCTCATTCCTTAGTTTTATGATCTCTTGTGCTTTTGTTCTGTAACTTAGTATTTCTTGTGTTTTTATTCTGGTCCCCTTCCTTTTGTATTATGCTTGCCTGAGTGAAATTGTTTATTTTCACCTGCCTGCATCCTCCATGCATTTGAGTCCTGCTCTTCACCATTTCATGATCATTTTAGCTACATAATCAACACCTCTTGGGGATACACTATAGACCACAACAATGTAGTTCATATAGCTAAAGAAAAAAGAAAGGAGTAGAACATTGTGAAATCATAATGTTGTTTCCACCACCATCATCTTTTAAAGTATGCTTAGTTTATACAGGGTAATGTTAGTTTCCCTTGTCCAATAATGTTTTGCATATAAGTCAAAAAGTTTTATCTTGGTCTCAACCAAACAGAGCGCTTTCATCCACAAGTTTGCTGTGTCATTTTTATGGCTAGTGCTAAACTGCAACTGACTTTTTTTGAACAAAGACTTTGATTCGCCAAAAGGCGAGAGATCTCATTTTTAAGGTGAAATGGGGCCTGAAACTGGTGTACTGCACTTTCCACACAAAGGTTGTGATATATAGAAAAGAAACTTGGTGGGAGAATTTGTGGTCCCCCATGCAAACTCTGACCTGCTGCATCCATCACCCAGAATTGGCACTGCTAGAAGATTTTGCAATAGGGAGAGTCAGGAAGGAAAACCAAACTATTCGGGCGTTATGTATTGATGCATTCTGCCACTATATCCTGCAGGGGATAAAGGCTTCCCTCTCAGCTGCTCTCAGCTCCCCCTTTCCAAGCTCCTAGAGTGCAAAGGAGGTGGGCTACCGCTCACAAATGTTATTTGTCACGCCACTACTGTGAATACCAAATATGAGATTTTTCCAATTCTCCACTTCACTCACATAGATTTCTCCCATGTGAAATTGTGTTTTCTTTCTCTTTTAACTGACCTGTCATCCACGTCAGATGTTTATTTTTTTTGCTTTCTTACATTGCTGTTTGCTCACTGTTTTCTAACAAACCGTCACAGGACAGGTGACTTCTAAAGACAATTAGCTGCACTACATTCAAAATAAAATAGGTGACAAACAAATACACCACCACATGGACCTTTTTTCCTTCCACTTCACAATAATAAAATATTTTATGTTTGTCCATTACATAAAATCCTAATAAAATACATTAACTATTGTAGTTGTGTGGAATGTGGAAAATGTAAAGGGAAATAAATACTTAAGCAGTCAATGGTGTTCAATCAAATGAATATGCTAATGTTTTTGATAATAACATCCCAGAGATTGATTTAGACCAGAAAACATACAAAATGATAATTAGTGCACAACAATGGTCACGCACCAACAATCATTCTCACAATGAGTAGGTCTCGACAGAGAGAGTACTGCAGAAAAACGGGTTTTCATGTCCAACTCAGCAGATGCTCCCAACTCCATTGGTTAATTACAGCTTGTTTCGAAATGCATCAATTATGTTTTTGCAATGGAAACCTCAACATGAGTCAGCTGGCGCATGCACATGGGGAAATATGACAGCATATTTTATCAGAGAGTAGTTTCAGCAGTAGCCATGTGAATTTCCACTGATAATACATTTTTCAATCTCCACTTATCATTCACACTCCAGTTCTGTAGGAGACCATACAGCCAAATGTAGAGATAGATTGTCTCACGATTGCAGTGAAGCTTTTTCCTGCCTCCTCTCTACCCCATCCTTGTGCGTCTGACCCCGAAATCAATCTTACTAAACATGGATGTCTTCATTGTTTATGCTTCTATGCCTCCCGACAGGAGGAGAGGACTGCAGGGAGATGAGACTTTTCACAATGTAGATAAGACCAAGATGTATATTCATCCATTACTCATAAAAAATGTGGCACCATTTAGCAACTTTTTTTTAAACCAGCTAGGAACACAAAATGATTTTACAGAGATGTGAATATTTCTCATTCAATGTTCACGCTTGGAAAAAAGCACATCCTAAATAAATAACGTTTGTCTCAACAATCCATTTACTGTATTTTTCGGACTATAAGGCGCACATAAAATCCCTATATTTGCAAAAAAATTGGCAATGCGCCTTATGCATGAACAATGTATGTTTTATTGCGACTTTGGTAAGCGACAAAGCCACTCCCTTTGATTGTTGAAGCATAATCGCTGCTGGTCAGAAACCTCGAGGAGTCAGCTTTCTATGCTGTCTAGACAGACTTGTTTTGGGGTGGCGAACCACTTTTCCTGATAGGTACGGTGCTTCTGTCTTCCGAGCTTTCACGAAGGCCGGAATCATCAATGAACAGCCAAGCAACAGCAATGAGACTGAATCGGATGATGATGAGAGGGATCTGGGCTTGCTTGGTGCTGCTATTGCCCAACTGTTAAATTCTGACACCGAAGACGAGGAATTTGATGGATTCGTAGAAGAGGAATGATTGAAAAAGTGAGTGTACTTTTTTGTGTAATATTGACAGTTATTGTTAATGATTTGAATAAAGTCTGATCTATCCGACTATTTTGTTTCGCTTTATGCACCTTACAATCCGGTGCGTCTTATATATGAAAATAGATCCGTTCACTGATACTGCGTCTTATAATCCGGTGTGCCTTATAGTCCGAAAAATACGGGTTATGTAGCATCCTAATTTTCTCCTCAGGTAGAAGAGATGGAACGATGAAAGAAAAGGTGAGTAGGAAAAAAAGTACACAATCAAATTTCTTTTTCTATTCTACTTTTTCCATAGTGTGTAGGAGTTTTGAAAGTAAAATGAGAAGAGACAGAGCCTAAATACAGAATAAAACATGCTTTTATTTCAGTGGCTCAACTACAGTTAGAATCATACTCTTGGTTTTGCAAAACACCAAGATGAGATGATCTTTATAAATCAATGTTGCCATAACTGTTTATTAGACTCATTAACACTATTTATCTACTTTAACAATTTGTGGCTGGGGTTAGTGCAAGTGGACCAGATGCTAAAAGTGGGAATGACTAGTCTAATAAACTAGCATCAATAACATCATTTATGTTTTATTTCTTAACTTACCGATGAAGCAGCTTATTTTGTCCATTATGTAATACTTAAATGGTCTTAATCTGACAGATTTCTTACTAATAAACAGAAAGAACACATTTCATAGAACTATCTTGAAATCCATAGGGCTGTGTTTGTGTTTAAGTCTGATTTATCTCTCTTTCTATAAATATAAATACACAGGCAACTAAGAAGTAAGATACAAATGCATCAAGACTCACCACAATATAGTATGTTTGTAAATAATAATGGTCAGCATCTACAGCGATTAATACAACCACTACTTACTTCTTTGGGGAAACAGATTCCTCCAGCATTGTGGACTCCTCGTCTCCCTCAAGGCCAAATCGGTCCTTACTCTGCTTCTGCATTGGGAAGACAGAACAGCAAGCACTGTTGATTGCTTTAAGAGGCTCCTTGAATGCACAGTAACATTGTAGTAATTTAAATAAAGCTTCCTTTTTTATGCTCTTACCTTTTTAAGAATGATGTCGATGTAACCTGCAATAAGCTGGGATATCTGTTCACCTTCTGTTGTCTGGACAGAGTAGTAACTTTCCTGATATTCTCCAAAATCCTTTTTAAAACAAGAGAAACAGTGTTATTATGCTACAGTGTACTGTCATCTTAATGCAAAATAATTTTGCTTCAACTAGAGGAAGGAAGTGTGTAAATGTGTTCAGATTAAAAAATGCATCACTGAAGGTTAGGGTCTGAATAAATTTGGCAGTACTTTCATCATTTCCGACTCTCAAGGAAAAAGACTGGCTTCTGTAGAGCATCCTATTTCTCCAAAGAGTTGATTTCATGTGCGATGTAGTGAATCTGAGAAGTTCTTACTTCAAAGCATGCAGTAGCAGCACAAGAGTTAGTATTTTTATTTTAAATGAATGCTGGAAAACATACCTTAGGAGTTCTTTTTTTTTTTTTTTTAATTAGCATTTTCTATTAATCTTTCAATGAGCTAAGCCCATCCAGCAGCGGAAGAAAACAACTATAAGGTTTAAAAGAAAACCAGCTTTTAGATATATAATACAACGAAATTCTGCTTATTCTCCCTCTTTAGCTTATTATTAACTCCAAGATAATGGCCGTCTAGCATTGTGAAAATCTTACATTTTAATATATCTTATAGAATATAATGCAATACCACTATGAGTTTGAATGTATGCATAAAACAGAGAGAATGAGAAAGAGAGAAGTAAATTTCTAATGGGGGTGGTGTAATACGGAGTTCACATCAGACATCGGTAATCATTCAATTAATTTAACAAATCTAGATGACGCTATAAATGTGTGTAAAAATAGGTTATGTATTGAACACACATGAAGTGTATTCAATACAAAAATTTGTGACTGACACCTTCAGCTGGGATTTTGGGTATGCGATGCTCAAGTGGGATTTTGACCTACTCTTCGACACAAACTATTTTCAAATCATGAAGGTTCTGGGATCCTCTTCTATGAAGTCTGATCTTCAAATCTTTCTGTACATTTTCAATTGCATTCAAGTTCAGTGACTAATGGAGCTAGGAGTATATTTTCTTTCTCTGAAACCATTGGAGAGTTTCCATGGATTGTTGTTTGAGATCAATGTTCTGCAGAAAAATTGACTCTTGTTTAATTTTTTTCAGATTCCAATAAAGAATTTTGTGAAACCTTACTACATTTCGTCCATCTTTAATTACAGTCTGTCTTTACCATATCTTGAAAAAACAGCTCTCCTTATCATGAAGTTTTCATCTCCACACTGCACTGTTGGCATTGTATTTTGTGGCTGATGTGCTGTTCTATTCGGCCTCCAAAAATGGTGTTGCAATGACATCTGAAGAGTTAAATGTTACTTCATTTAAACAGAATATATTCTCCCTGTCACTCAGTGAACTGTCCAAATGTTATTCAAACACAGTTTAACACGCTTTTCCTTTGGCAGTGGAGTGTTGCACAATGAGTAGGCATAGAGACCATTGCAACCGGGAGGAACAGTTACTGTTTACATGTAAAAAACTGTACTTTCTGATGCTGTTGGTTCTTGGTTAAGGTTCCTGATAATTCTTCTTGGAGCAGTCAGAGGTTTAAACGATGTTGTTTAAGATTGTATCCTTTTTAATGAGATTTTTTGTGTTTTAGTCTGCATTATTCCCCTGTAGTCATTCCATCATTGTCTGTCATCTGATTGACTTTCTCTAACTGAACACTACATTTAGAGCAGTACAGAGAACTCACCCCACCCTGATGTCATCAGGCTGTGATAATGAAAGAGTGTTGGACATGAGAATAGTGTTTTAAACAAGTATACCACCGACTGCTGGCAGATGCCTAAATCAACATTACCAATATGCACTAAGATGGGGAAGTTTATATTTAGCTTAACAGGATAAATGTTCTAAGCTGGCAAAATGAGAACATTTATTTTTAAACTGCATTATTTTGACATTTATTGACTTGCTTCTAAATAACCATGTCCTCATAATAACTTTATAGTCATAAACATTGGATTTTGACATAGTTTAGCAATTGTTGGATCATCATCTGCAGTGCATAAAGTTATTGTTGCTCAATCACATCATAACCAAGACCTTTTCAACATTTTTGGTTTGACTGATGTACTGTATGTCTGCAAAAAGGTCAGAATTGTGAGTGTTACACTCACCATAGTATGTTTCTGGAGCAATACTTTAGTAATGACAAATCTTTTCAAAGGCCATTACGTAGGACTAAAGCAGCTGATATAATTATCACTGCACTTATTCCCTGTATCCCTCACTTTCTTTCACACAATTCCCAATCAAATTTGCCTGATTGTGTTTGTTCACCTAGATTACATGGGTTGTTACAGAGATGTGATGTAAATTCCACACCAACAGGCTATTTTAAGTATATTTACAGAGAAATAAAAAGTCACTGGTGTTTCTTTTTATTTCCCCACTGTTTAAGATTAGGAGCAGTCTGAAAATAGTGCTGAGGACTTGCACAGTCAGTCCCACTGTACCAAGGTAAAACTCTTCGGGGAGGCTGCCCATCTCTTGACTGTTGTCAGGGGCCATTCCTGTACCACATCCTTCGTCTTCTCATCCACTCGCATCACTGACTCTTTGGTTATCCCCAGCAGCCTTGGGACCAGCTTATTTTTACCCTTCATCTTTTCCTGTCAAAAGCAAAACATCAGTCAAAAAAAAGAGAGAGAAAAAAACCCAACAACTCATAGCTAGACACCTACACAGATGATTCATGCAAGGTAAAAATGCAAAAATACTGGTGCCATTCAGCTGCTGCTGCTGTAATACAGATGTTGGATCTGTGGCTCTAAGCTTCAAATGGTTGAAGTGGGGGAGGGAAGCTGCGAAGTGACCCGAACTGCTCTGGCTTGTTTAACTGCTGCTTTATTGAACAGGGTCTCCAAAGGTTTAAGTCACTGTCAGCACAGCAGCATGGAGCCTCCACCAGCTCTGCTGCCCACTGAAAATCTATCACAGCTCACTTCAAACACTGAGCGTAAACTTAGCTGCCCTTCAGAGGTGGAGAAGATGAAAAAATTAGCAGTGTGGTGGAGATGCAAAGGTTATATTTATTTATATATATGCTGTATATATATATATATATATATAGAAAGAGGGAAACTTTTGTTTCACTTTATCACAGGGTCAGAGCTTTAGACAATAGCACAAACCCAGAACACGTCTTATTTGGAGGGCCCTTAAACTCAAGGGCAGATAACATTATACTAGTGTCCTTTCCATATTTATGCAAGCGTTGATTGTTTTAGGTTCTATTATTTAAACATCATAATTTTCAAGGCTTCATTCAAACAGTTCCTTTCTAATTTAAAGTGGAAAGATGATTTATTGTGTCATTTAGATTAACATGCCTGAGCAAGAAAATGCAATTAAGGCATTACAGCATACACACCAGCACACATGACTGCAGCAAACCTACATTTAGCAGACATAACTGAATGAATGCAATTACTTTCGGGAGCTGTAATTTTTTTTTTCCCTCTTTGTGTTTGTGTGTTTACAGCAATACAAAGCTTTTGGCCTCCGAAAAACTGCAGTGATTAAAGACTCACAGATGAGAAATGGCGGGTTCCAGAAAAACACTCCAACAATGCCAGGCCCGCGCTTTTCCTTTTGCAAACATCAACAGCTGAGTGCAGCGAGAGTAAATTATTTAGCAGAGTCTTGAAATCTCCATCACTTCCTCTTTCCTTTGAACACAGGCAGCGCTTGTGCATACACGTTTTCATCACAGCGTACAGAAAAATTACTTAAACCCAGCCGTGCGCTTTAACCATCAAGCTAAAAATGTAATTTATTATCCATCAGAACTATCCTCCTTCTGGTTTTGCCCCCTTTATTTCACAAATATGTGACAAAATGGGGGTGCTGTCAGAAAACACCCGCTTGCTTGCAAACTTTATTCTGTTCATTTGCTGTGTTTCCATTCCACTTCTGTACTATAAAACTAGAGCAGAACAGAACAGCTATTGTCACAAGCTTCTACTCATAAGCCTTCTATTTGAGGTGATAATGGGACTGTAGGTGCTACCAGCTTGCCTCCATACCTGTTTAAGCACACAGGCTATCACAGTGAGTACCTAATACTTCATAATCACAGTGGACAGTTGCTGCAATAGTGGCATTACATGCCTACATTTAACTGGCACTGGTCAATTACAATAACATGAAAACTCTGGTATTATCTACTGTATATATTTGGTCTGGATTACGATGAACGATGTAATCCCCCCTGTTAAACTGAATCTTTAACAAGATTATTTATTAGGCTAATTAAAAGTAAACACCTGGAACACAAACAGGATGCATGGCAAAAACCCACTGACAAAAAAAAAAAAAACAGAGGAAAAAAGAAAACCCAAAAATACCTTGTAAAACTATATAATATATCAAATATAATAAATATATTTTGGGACATGTCCCTACCAGCATTACATCTCTAGAGATTGAACACTTTGCCCGTGGTTTGTAAAAGAGCTTCAGCTTAGGCATTTTGAATTGAGAGTGTCTGTGAACATCAACTTTCAGTTCTTGCCACAAATTTAGGCTGGACTTTGATCGGACAATTGCAACACATGATTATGCCTTTGGTTAAAAGAAGACAGAATGTTTACCTCCTTCTGTCTTCGTTTTAACCTATGACTAGATTTCCTTTCCTTCCTATGGAAAATCCAAAGGTCAAAAAAGCTACATTTTGGTCTTAGCTAAATCCAACCAGCAAATAGGAAATCTTATGGATTTCTTTCAACAGTAACTTTCTTCTTGTCATTCTTCTACAAGGGCCAAAATCTGGAAGTGCTTGATTAGTAATTTTCCCATAGACAGATTTTTCCACCCGAGTTATAAATCTCTCTTTCTTGGTCTTCACATGAAATCTCAACAGAGAAAAATCTATTGATATTTGTGATTTTAATATGAAAAAATGTGGCCAATGTGTATGAATACTTTTGCAAGACATTTTCATCCACTGCGGCAAAGCACAGTAATGATTAAAAACAGTAATAAATATATCTTAAGCCACAAATAATTTGAAAAATGCAAAGTGTGAGTGAAAGTAATTTTTTTACACACATTTAAAACTTTCATGAATTGATTCCACAATATTTTAGCTCTTACCTTGACGAGGAAGAAGGACACTCCATATGTTGGCAGAGACCTGGCAAGCTTCACATACTTCACTTTCCCCTCGATTTCTGACATTTCTCCACAGTTTTTATGTTCCTGGAAGAAAACAACAGTTACAACATTCCAAAACATGTTGACAGCCTTTAAATGCTGTGGTCTACATTTTATGTGAGTAGTTTGTTGATTGAAAAAAATAGCTGGAATTTCTGAGGAGTTCTGAAGACAATATATTTCAGAAATGCAACACTTATGACACTCAACACATACTTGGAATATTTTCTTCTCAGACCCTCGTTGCTTGATGTACTCTTTAGGCAGGAACTCTTTCAGGCTGGAAAGATAAATAGAATTTTTGCATAGTTATTCACTTAGCATGCAGCCAGTTCCTTCTCTATTAACATATCTCTAAATATGAGGTCATTCTTTGTATCTATGTTTCAGAAAACAGTTGTAAGAGCTGACATCAGCCCTGAGCTTTCCACTGCAGGAAATCCCTGCGGTTAGAGTGTGTACTGAAGGAGACGATTACTACCATACAGCTCTGAGCTGAACATAAAAAAAACAACAACAAAAAAAACACTAACAATGTTTTTTTGTTTTGTTTTGTTTTTTTTCCTAAATGGTGGCTTGAACTAATCTTTTTAATGAGAAAATCTTACTCCAGGAATCCAGGCTTGTGTTTGTGCTCCACGTGGGGTCCAAACTGGATCTGAGCCTGGATCCCTGCAAACTCACAGGCTTTATCAAAGGAAACAGGGTGGGATCCATTCAATATATCATCCCTAGCCTGGAGGAGACACAAGGACAGAGAGCAGAGAGGGATTAGATGAGACACACGTCTCATGAAAAAAAAAAGAAAAGTACTAAAAAAGCATCAGAACCATCCTAAATTCATTCAACAGAGCTCTAAAAGAAGCACCTCTGAGTGACTTAGAAGCAATCTGGTCTGAAAATTGTGCAATTGTGAGATTCTCCACCTGTATCTATCACTTTCCATAAAAACAAACAGCCAGGGCAAAGAGAGAATTAGTAAATGAAGCAGTCAAGAGGCCCTTGGCTGCTTCTTTGAGGAGTTGTGGAGATTCACAGCTCCAAGAGGGCTGCTGAACAGAAAATGCACACCACACTTTTCAGATTTTTTGTCTGTAAAATATGTTTCCAGCGGTGCATCATATTCCATCCATTTCACAATTATGCAATATTTTGTGTTGGTGTACCATGTAAAATCAGACCACAACCTGTGGAAAATTGTATATGCACTTACATTATGATGAGAAATGCATAGGGTGTTTATATTGTCTTTCTATAGAACAGTCGGCCCCCAATTAAGATCCAAAGAAAATTAATTAATTAAGACATTTTCGTCCTGGCTAGCGAAGGAGGCATGTCTCAAAGCCGCACTCTTTACAATATCTTCCAAATTTGATGGGGAGAGAAAAGCCTTTGTTGACATGTTTCAAATGCTTCCCCTGTGCGTTGGTTTCTCCAGGGGGTAGTCAGCTCTCCTTCACTCTCCCTTTCTAGTTCACTGCTGCAAATTTAATGGCCTCAAGAGCTGAGAGGCCATGCTGACAGTGAGAGAGACTCTATCCATGCTTTTAGCATTGGCATATCAGTGCACAGCGTGGACTCAGCTCATTCTTACGTCCTGTTACATCAATAAAAGCCTAAGCAGCAGCTTACTGCTGTAATGAGGACAACAATGTCCTCTCCTCACAATCATGTCCTTCGCCGAGTGCAATTCACTGTGGAGCACATAAGCTCTTAGCAAACATAAAAAGATGTGCTAAAATTAGTCCTCACACATGCCTTTCACACTGATATGCACTGATCACCAGAAGGGGTTACACAAATTAAGATGCTAGGAATAATAGGAGACACTCATTTTGCAGCAAGTATGACTTGCAGACACAGAGTCACAGAGTACAGATGAAGTGCTTTGAAAATTATTTAGCAAATAAAACAAAAAAAAAAACAATGGGGAAAATATGTGAAGAGAAAAAAAAAAAAAAACAAAGCTTCCTGTATAAGCTTCTAAAATGTATTCATACATCTCAAAATTGTTGCTTTTTTTTTAACTTATTGTGTATTGCGTATTTGTTCCCCACATTTTTATGTATTCTAAAAAGATTTTATGTTATGATATTAAGTGAAATGAAAGCAAATAAGCAGTTTTTATTTTCATAACTACAAATAATAAATGTACTGCTCTTGACTATGACACCACTAAATTAGTAATGCACACCACAAATTTGGGGCAGGGTGTTGCAAGGTTCAACTCCCAGTTGGACAAAGACCCTAAACATGCAGCTACAGGCGTAGTATTCTATATTCATGTTAGAACAAAGCATGTTCCTGTGTTAGAATGGCCTAGTCTAAATTCAGATATAAAACCAGTTGAGAATCTGTAGGAATGAAGAAAAAAAAAAAGAGTTTGACAAATCCTTTCTATCCAATCAGGCTGAGATTAACCTATTTTTTCAAAAACAACAGGCAAAAATTGTCAGTCTCTAGATGTGCAAAGCTGGTAAAGCAGAGCATTAGTAGACGAAACTGCAGTAAAAGGGGCTACATTTTGACTCACAGGAGCTGAATGCAAATACACATCACAAGTTTAAGATTTTTATTTTTAATACAGGTTTTAAACTAAAATTTTCTTTCCATTTCATAGTAATGAACTTTTCATGTTGATCTGTCACATGTTTTCTTTTTTCTTTTTAAATGAGTCCAGGTTTATGAAGCAAAAATATCGATGGTAAAAATAGAAAACTAACGTGATTCAGAAAAAAATAGATGAAGGTTGCCTTTAAGTATAAATTACAGTTACAGTCTCTGTATTTTTTTTTTTAGAAAAAAACTATTACTAAACTGCATAGGAGCAACTAGATAACTGTGATATAAATATTGATATTTTCAATTTCTAAAAATAATACTTAAACAAGAAATAAAAATTGATGTAGGCTGATTAGTATGCATTCTGGGCTGTGTTTATGAGGAGGTTAATTAAAACTTATGATGTGATATGTGTTCATTTAGTATGCTGATTAAGAGCTAGAAAATTAAACTTGGCTTGATTAGTTATTGAGGTTGGAGGAGTGAAAGTAGCCACAGAGCAGGTTCACTAGATGCAGGTCGTGTTGTACAGCAGGTGATAAAAATACTTGCTGAGATGTGTCAGAACGTATATAGTCACAATGAATACCTGTGCAAATATTAATGCAAATAGCTGAAAGCTACAACCAATGTTTACTGCACTCAAAAGAATTTTGATACCTTAAAATTAGCCAGGTGAATACGAAGGTTTGCTATGATAAGGCAAGACAGTAAGGACAGAGTCTTAGAATATTTTCACCAAGCTGCATGATTAGGAGTGAAGCATAAGACATCAGGATCCATGACACACACAGTCTGCCTAAGGCGCCAGCACAGAGGTCAACCAACACACCACGACCAAGCAGAGCAAAGACTGAAATACTTTTACAAAAATAAATGATGGCAAAGAGAAGAATATGTCAACTGAATCACATGACGGTTGATGGCATTATTAGTAATGTGTTGATCCCATTGTCTTCTCTTACTTTGCTGAAATATTCAGTTTTCAAAAAATCAAATATGCTTAGAAAATGGTAAAAAAAAAAATTGAATAACTGAACTTTAGATTACAGATCTGTGGATGATATTGTAACACTAAAGACTGTTCTGCTAAAAAATGAAAATGAGAAAATAGGAAGACTTATCTGTCTTGATTTCTGGACAGTTCAAATCATTCTAATGCAGCTGATTTCAATTTTATTTATATTCCAGTGAATCATAATACACATCGTCCCAGGACACTTTCAATGACAAACAGATCCATCTTCCAACAGTTTGAGACCTCTTTGGTCAAAATTCAGTTCAGATTAATCAAGTTATTGCTAAACAAATTCAGTCACATTCAGATTGAACTGCATACATCCCTCCACATGTATTCTAGAATCAAAGTCAGTTGGTCATATAATGTTTGGTAAGGAAACCCTATCAATTGCTTTAGGTGTCAGTTTACTGGAGAATAATGGAGATATTTTAAAGTACAAAGGTTATCTCTGATCTTGAAATTTAAAAATAATGGGCGTCTACAAGGAGCAAAAATGTTAATTTAAGTTGTATTTAAAACTATGAAAACCCCAAGATTATGGTCAAGTAGATATTTGAATATCAGAAGAGGAGCTACAATTTGTGAGTAAAACATTTAACATCGTAAAGACTTGCAAAAGTGGCTGTTCCAGAATGTGTCCCCTACATATTTCCAAAACACATTTTACTTCTCCGTCTCTGGTTAAAATGTATGGCTTGCATTTCACTATGTTATAAAAAAAAAAAAAAAAAAGACTTGTGCTGCTTTAACACCTCTTCTTATCTTTGAAAGCAAGAAGATTGGTGGAATAATAAATGTAAGCAATTAGTGTCTACTGCTTCTCTAGATCTGTAGTTGATGCTATCTTACGTCCCTGCAGGCTTCTCTGACAAACCTTTAAAGAATACATGCCACAGCATTATTTACTGGCTGCAGATTTGCTTTCATTACAATCTTTAGAGCCCAAAGTATTGCAGTGTTGTAGAGCTATGCAGTCTCAGTCCCCTAGTGAATAGTTCGCATGACTTCATTGGTGTTGCTAAATATGATACTGCGTAAATACAACAAAATGTGCATATGAGCCAACAATGTCCTGCTAATATTCAAAAGCAATGGGATAATATTTTTGAGATGATGTAAACGTAAGGAGGAAAAGGTTTAATTGATACCTCTTTTGCTGAAAATGGATTTTAATTTTATTTATAACACTTTGCTGACTATTTTACCTTGTCTCTATAAGTTATTTTAATGTTTTTCAGAAATTTTGGTTCGTACCAAAGCCTGAATACAGAAACTCTCTCAAAACTTTGTTTCGACTGTTAAGTCAATTGCATCATAAATATGATTCAATTGACAAATCATATTGTTTGGCTTCTTGGCAAAAATAACAAAAAGAGTGCTTTGAGGAGTCAATATAATTTTTTGAACTAAGAAAGATTGTAGCAATTGTCAGACAGTGGTGGCATCATTATACCATGGTTAAAAACTAGGTTCATGTCAGAAGAATGCTGATGAAAGTTGTTGAAAACCCAGACAGAATTCTGCCAGAACCTTGTAGATGGCTGTAAAAAGTGTATGGTTTGAGAAGAGACCTTTAACAAAATAGTAATTAGTTACATGTTTATACTAAACTTGTATTTTAACCTTGTACGCACCAGAAAGAAATAGATTGTGTCAGTGTCAAGTAGGTGAACAAATGAACACAGCCCCAATGACTCTAATCTTCTCAAATCAAAAAGTACTTGTATTAAATATTATGCAGAGAGAGGTAAGAGCATCAAAAACTTATAAAAACAGCTCACGTTGTTTTTTCTCCTTTCAGACAAAAACATCCAGCATCAATTCTCACACCACCTACTCCAACATGAGTCATATTGACCAACTGACCAATCCACAAGTGTCTAATATGTAATTATGATAGGACATTAAGAAGATAACAGGAAGGATGAGAAAGGAACAGTCAGTTCAGGTGCTCATTTGTCACTTACTGTTTGCCATGGAACATGCCGGATTTGGATGAATCTGACGAACTTTCTCAGAGGAATACATGGATGCTTTTGTTACAGTTAATAAAGCTAAACACGCTAACCATGTAAACTGCCAATCTAATTTAATATTTCAACACTGTAATCATTTTTATTTGCTTGAGAAAAATAGTCAAATTCTTTTGGCATAAAGCCTAGAAAAAATGCTTTGAACAAAGTTTTTAGATCAGCTCGTAGAGTTAAAAATTTGGAATCAGCAAAATCCGGCAGCCTTCTGGCAAGTCAAGGATTCATGTAAACCAGAGACCAGACAATCAAAACTCTGAATGAATTTCTAAGAAATGGGAATTCTGAAAAAGAAATAGTAAATAAAAAAATTAAAAGTCAGTAAACACATTCAAATATTCCACTTTTTTTAAAAAAAGATTTCCTCTCCTCTGGTTCTATTTAGCTCTTTTAACACAGTGACAAATTAGTACCAGAGCCATGTGAATAGTCTCTGTGATCTGTGCAACAATCCAACTGTGTGTGAGAGACAGAACAACGGAAAGATAGATGGGAGAGAGCATGGGAGGGCAGGGGGTGGAGCTGTTGTTGTGAAAGGAAATATGAGTGTGCTGCGAGGAGACCATGATGCGCACATAGTGCCGTAATGTGTGCCAGCGTGAGAGGGTGGGGATGTGTGGAACTGTGTCAGAATGAGTGCGAAACAGAGAGGGAGTGGAGATAGGCAAACTGGAAGGGATGGAAACAGCAAGTAAGAGAAGCAGGAAGGGAAAACAAGGACTGAATTGAAGATTATATAGTACACACTGTACAGTTAGGAAAAAGCTAAGGCACCCTATGAGAGAGGGGATGTATGGCTTGACATATTTTGACAAATGCATATCCAATATAAATGTAACCAATACCGAAACAGAATAGTAATATTCTCAAAGTATTAAATACAAAGAAAATGTCTTTTTAATGAATAATACATGAGGAAACCCCCACATTTATTTCCACCTAAAATGGCTAAAATTCCAGATATGTGTATTAAGGTGATGATGAATAGAACATAGTTATTCACTAGGTTTTAATGTTGTCATATTTGGAACTCAGACTTTTAGTCCTCTTGACTGTTAGAACGAAAACTCTGGAACTGTTATCGACCTCCAGACAAAAAGATTCTAGATGGGGAATTTAAAGAAGTTTCAAAATAATTTGAAATCTGTCATTTTACTGTGCAGAAAATAGTCTACAATGAGGACATTTAAAGCAACTTCAAACATGTCCAGGTCGGAATGTCCAAGCAAATCTCCCCTGGAAGTATACGACAAGATACTAAAAGAAGTTGGCCCAGCTCATCATCACATAATTCATAATGAATTCTATCATGTGTAAGAGGGAACTTGAGGAAAATGTGAGGCTGTAAGCAAAATATTTCAAGCAAAACCAAAATAACTGTCTCTTGCGACATGACAATTACCCTAAACATACCAGTAAATTCACAAGAACTGGCTGGGAATTAAGAAATTGGTGTCAAAGCTCAGCTCTTCATCTCATTGAGATGTTGTGTGGTGAGTTCAAACCCGCTGGCAAGCAAGAAACCTCTCAAAGTATCTCACAGCAGATGGTGAAGTGTGAGAAAACTTTTCTTCAGACTGATGAGAGTGGCTGAAAGATGGCTACAAAATTTATTTCACTCATTTATTTTCACAAAAGGGGCCAGATTGGTTATTTGGGAGTAGCTTTTCACAAAGTTGGAATATGCATTTTTGCTTAAAATTTCACAAATTAAGCTCGTGTGAACAGCACATTTGGATTCAAAATAGGAGATTCTACTTGCTCCTCTACTAGAACCATCCGATGACCACACCAGGTTCAAAACAAAGAAATGCTCTTCCAGCAGTAAAAAAAAAAGGTCTGGTTGGCAGAAAGCTCTATCCTGGTAGGGTTAAGTGAATCAGCTGTATCTGTTGACAGAGAGGTCAGAAATGTCTAAGTATTTCTTTCAGAAAGGTTTTGTATGAGGAAGTCTTCTGTTATATCAGATCACTCTAAAAAAGTTGCAAAGTAGTGTCAATACCACAGACAACCTTCGAGCTGTAGCCATACATATGGCCATACGGATTTCTTTCTTTCAAAAAGGCTTTAAGGTACTCTTTGCACATGGCATGGTTTTACAGAGTATCTATGTTATAACATAAGAAGCAATGTACTGAATGAAAAAAGACGAATAATATAAACCTTTTATGACATAATTTAAATCTGCCTTCTTAAACCTAAATATTTAAACTTGAAAGCAGCCAAAATATTGTCTTAAGTTAAATCTCAGTCAAAATATATACAAAATAAAAATATCTCTTTGAATTGACAGTGCTCATAAAGCCCTTTAGCTTTCTGTAACTTACAGTTTTGACCTTAAAACAAACTGATAAAAACACCAAAAACTAATAACTTGGTAGATCAGCAATCAGTGCATATCAGTAATTAGATTAAAGTCAGTTCTGCCAATGTTAGCATCTCAACAAAGAGAGATAGTAGAATTTGGTGATTGTTGTCCAGATTAGCAAGACAGGGGTACCCTTCTAGTACCGGGACCACAAAGGTCGGATGGAGTGGAATGGGGTTGCCCCAACAACATGCAGCTGTTTGTCGAGATTTGGCTCTAGGAGTTTAACTGAGATCAGTCTGTTCAGGGGGCAACAGGAAGCCCTCTAAACGCGGGTCCACCACTTGTGAGAAGGAATGTTGAAGTTGAGGTTGGGTGCCATGTAAACCATCTGTTAGGTGAGGTCAGGGGCCTGGCTCAATAGATGATGAAATTGAGGTGGTAGAATGGAGTAGGAGATGGATGGATGTGGCACTGTTCCGCTCTGTGGTGGTGAAGAAAGCTTATTCTATTCCTTATTTATGAGATATAGATCATGACCCAGAACCATATGACCCTTCTGGCCTGAGAACACTATGAACTAAATAATGTTGCTGAGGAGAGGAATCTCTTGGTGTCACTCCAGGAACGTTTACCTTCCACGGTCCAATCTTTCACAAGCAGAGGGTAAAAGACTGAGCGATGAACAGATTGTTCTGTTTTTCTTGTCAATCAGATAAAATACCTTGTTGTCATCTAACACTAAAGTTTTTCAATACAGGTAAACATTTAATTTGTTTTGCAAATGTACTGTGAAGAAAGAAGATCTTGTCCCAACCAAATCAAACCTAACCCTAAAATGCCTAATGTTTCAACAAACTCTGCATTTAATAACTATTGCAAATTTAATAAAAAATCTGAAGCCAATACATCCCTCAATGTCTTGTACAACTTTTTGAACTCCCAATGTAATTTGGTTTCTTGTATATACAAACAACATCAATTTCTGGAAATCTGGAAAAAAAAAAGAATAAATTAAGATCAAACAGATTTCTCATAGCAAATCTCTCTCTTTTTAGCCCAATTTTCAGAATTACTTCTCCACATCCAATGTCACACGGCACTGTGAGCCACCGGACTTCACTCCTTCCCTCTCTTATAAAGAGCATGTGATCAAATGGTAGTTTATAATGTAAATAAATTGTTCCAATCATAACATTTAAGAAGATTGTACAGTGTCTAAGTTAAAAGCTCACAACAACACAAGTAAAAGGCAAACTCGGCAATCTGTTAGATTTCTTCTCAAACAGCAGCATTTCCCTTATTTGCTGAGAGACCATGAATATGTGGGTAATCTACCATCTTGTAGGCACAATCTAAATTCAAGGCATGTCTTCAGCACATTCAGGCTTGGTAACCACTGTAGATACAAATGCAAGTGTAAACCAGGGAGCTGATTAATCCAAAGGTTGTATTAATGACAATAAATCTCTAGCATTTCAGCTCAATAAGTCCTGAGCACAAATGTGCCTTTTGTGTTTTTTAAAACTCTATAGCATTTATGCTGAAAACTGTAATTTATTTAGACTGATCTAAAATAGCAACAGCAGTGGGGTATTATTCTGTAATCAAAGAATCCAAATCTATATCCTGCAGAATGAATAAAAAAGAGAATAGGTTACATTATCTGCTGGTAAAAGTACCTTATGACTTGAGGTGCCTTCAGCTGAATCTTTGTTATTGGCTTGGTAAAAATGGACAAACAAGCTTTTTAGCAGGTGTTCTAATTACCTCTGAAGTCAGACATTGGATTGGGGAATGACAAGAAACCTAACCTAATCATAAAACAAAGATTTAATGAAGATACAAATTGCAAAAAAGTTCTAAGACTTGTTTTTGGGAAAAAAAATATAATTCCTGGCAGCTGTATTGGACTGTGATGCCAGTCAAGGTCAAACAAAAAAAAAAAAAGCACTAACTTTTTAACTCAGATGGTGGCAACCTTTCTCAACATTTTTAAACAACAAAATTCAAAGTCTCAATTCTGTTGTGTTTGCAGTTATTTAAAACACAAAATTGGCTAATTAAATTTTACACTTTCTAATTAAGAAGTAATGTAGATGCAACTTGATTTAAATACAAAGGTCAGTGTGATATAAAGAAACAATTCCTTGAATTGTATATTTTTAAATGTGTAGTGCCTGAAAACATAAGATGGATGTCTTTTCAAAGTGTTTGAGCTAACTATTATTGAGGAAAAAAAACAAAACCTCTATTTAAATAGATTATTAATTAGATTGATGCAGCCTTATGGAGTTTACCTGAACGTAGAGCAGGTTTAGCTGAACCGGGTCCCGTGAGTCCACGTTCTGGTCAGAATAGAAGAATTTGCGCCTGAGCAGCAAGGTTTCACT
The DNA here is from genome assembly GCA_903066815.1 of Brachyrhaphis roseni. Classification (NCBI taxonomy): domain Eukaryota; kingdom Metazoa; phylum Chordata; class Actinopteri; order Cyprinodontiformes; family Poeciliidae; genus Brachyrhaphis; species Brachyrhaphis roseni. Next base: position 40,377 of record CAEFZY010039240.1, read on the forward strand.
TTCTTCCACTCCCTGCTCTCTGAACGTCCTGCTGTGATCCAGCCAGTTCACTGTCCAATCAAAACATACAGTTTGTTACTATGAAATGAAAGAAAAATAAGTTCAATTTACAAATAAATTCACTGCTGGATGATTTTAACTATTAAATTGACTCAAAAGTGTAAAAATGAGAATCTGATAAGACAAATTAAAAATTTCTAATTTAATCTGGAGAGGCTAAAACAATTATTACTGCAAATACTGCAACTGGGTAATGTCTAGCAACGCTAAAGCAGGTATCAGCAATGATATCATGTCATATTTACCAACAGCATATAGCATGAAATGATGCTTCTCACAATCAACTAGATATGTAAATAAGAAACACAAAACTCAATTTGGGGAGCAAATAACAGATGACTTTTTTACTTCTTGAATTTGTGTGTCACCCTGAAATCCATACCACCCTGGGCAGTGAGTCATATGGGTCATACAAAATGCCTGGATGTCTGGAACATGAAACTTACAGTCATCATCCGTGTGGAGTTTGGCTTTTAGTTTTTCCATTTTTCTTTCATCTCGTAGTAGTAGGGTCCTGTCTTTCTTCAGTGTTCCTGTACTCTCTTCCTTCTTGTCTTCTGGAACTTCCTGTATCAGCGAATATTCCTCATAGTTGGTAATTCCTATAAAATTAAGCAAACACTCTCAGACAACACTACACTTAAAAAGAAATCTTCAAAAAGTACTACACTGATAGAGAAACACCCTCATAGGTCAACTTCACTCTCTTATTATCCCCTTCTTCATTTTGCTGCGGAAAGTGAAGGAAACCTGGTACTAAGCCAGCAAAACAAAACACAATGAGAGAAAGAGAAGAAGCCAAGCAGAAAGCCCTCATCTAAAAAAACATTTTCCAATAAAGCTTTCTGCCAGATATACATCCTTCTCTTCCTCACCCAATTAGGCTCTGAAGTAGCCTATTAGACATGGCGTATAGAGCTTAGGGGACAATCCTCTGTTATGGAATATGGCAAGGTTTGAACATTCAAGGGACCACTTAAGTATTTGTTAAAGACAAGCTTGTTTGAGCTTGATAAGTCACATCTACTTTACTCTAAACATAACCTAATTTGGATTTAACATACAAACAAAAATGCTTTATGTGATTAACAAATGCTGCTTCTCAAGAATAAGTGGCAAGATAAAGTAAGGCACCAGTAATTAGAATTTTGTATGATATATTAAGTTTACAGAACTCATAATAAATGCACTCACCTATTCTACTGCATATTGTGACAAGTAGCTCGCCGACTGTTTTTGAATCGTCAACCATGATGGTTTTAACGGCACCATCCAGCATTTTGATCTTCTGCGGCCTTTGTTTCTTCTTATACTCCAAGATATCCTGAGAAAAACAGGAGGGAAAGAGGGATGACATCTAGAACTCTGTTAATCCCTCCCGACTGTAAAGTGCATTAGATTCTAGCAAGTGGAAAGTCATAAATATTTCAGCTCCCACTAGAAAAATACAAATCACTTCAAGAAATGTGAAGTGACACTGACATATCTCCGCCCTGGACTATATAATTTAATCTTACTCCGTTTCGCAGCATATAGTAATCCAGGGTTCTCCCAGACTCGAGCCAGATTCCTTTCCTGGGATCATCGTCAGACAGGAACAGGCCATAATCGGAGGCTGGGACACAGAGAGACAGAGAGCATGCAAATGTTGGTGGCAATAGTTTTCCATCATGAAAATTAGATGCGCAAGGCATCGTCTAACCTTGTCCGGACTGGGCTTCTGGAACTCTCTCTCTGATTATCCTGCAGGCATCATACACAGGGGTGGAGGGTTCAAACTGCATCGTTTTTACCACATTGCACTGCCGCACACAAATCTTTAATGACAAGGCCACCATCTTGGTGGGTTAGTGTAATGGCCTCACCAGCCTACACACCTGGAAAAGACAGAGGCAGAAAGCATGATGTGAGATTTAGAGTGTGTAAAGTCTTTTTCACTGGCTGATGTTCAAAATAACTGGTTTGTGTTTTGGTAGTTATTTCTTGGGGCATTATGAAAATGTTGGCTGTTGAAGCAATCAGGCTTAAAAGTGTGATAGAAAGATCTCAGGGGCGAAATACACCACCACAAAGCACAGAGCAAATCATCACAATTATCTCCTTTGGGAGATTTTTGCTTGTCAAACTGAACGAGTATCTGCAGTAAAGATGCAGCAGATCATCATTCTTTAGATGTTTGCAGAGTAAAGAGGATGGAGATTTTCTGCTTATATGTAGATTTAACTGAGTATGTAAAATTACCTGAACAAATTAAAAAATATAAAAATGCAGCTTGAGCAAAATAATGGATAAAACATGCAAATCCGCATAATCCGCCAGAAAAACAGGAGGTTTGAAATAAATTTAGCTGCTGCACTTTTAGCTGGTGTTTTCCTGGTTTGTGCAGGGCTCCAAAAGACTTCACAGTGAGGCAAATCTGGTTGTGTTTTATCATGTGCAGCCATTAGGCTGAAATCAATTCAGGTATTCTGGGTTACAGTGAAGGTTTTTTTTTTCTCGTTCACGTCCTTGACGTTGCCTTCCACACAGAAATATAGATCACAGAGATATATGGACCACCTATAGACACTGTCTTATATAGTTTTAAATTGATCTCAAATCATATTCTCACAATTTTATGGACCATATAGGCATAACTAAGATATTCAAGTACCAAAACCTTTCATTATCATTTTGTCAGCTAAACTGATTAACATTAACTTCTCTCCTGCATGAGAGGCACATTTGTCTTTGCCCTATCATAAATTAGAAATTACCGCTCACAGCAGGAAGAATAACAACAACAGCAGCACAAAAAAAAGCAAACATACAAGGTACTGATTAATTAAGTTTGGAACCAGGATTGGTTAAATCTAATATTGAAAGGTTAGAGTTTTAAAAGGTGGATATGGAAACATTACCCACCAAACTGATCAGTGCATCTCTAGTACTAACCACATTGATTTCCTTGTGTTACTGAGATTTAAAAAAAAATGTCCTTTGAGGACAAAAATGAATTCCTTTGAGAGTTGGATACAAGGGCAAAGTTCAAATCACACAAACACAGTTCAAAGCTTAACTACATTTTTTTCTTTTGCCAACACCTCTCATCCACCAACCCCTTTCCGGTCATACTAGAAAAAGTCTGAAAAGTAAATTTTCTTCTAATGATAGAGCTGTGAATGGGCCTCTGTCATAGCTAAGGGTTTCTCTCTTCCTCTGTTAAGACAGACGGAGGCACACAAAAGGAGAGGAGGTAATGGCGCTGCATGAACTCCCATCCAAACAAGCTGGCAGCAAACCCCCACAGAGCTTTCGTCATCCTGTCGGTTTACAGATGTCTCTCAATGACGAGCAGTTACTGGACCCAAAACTGACAACAGAATAGGCCTTACAGACATACACATAATGTCTGATAGCTACTCCATCCAACGCTAAATTCACAAACTGCTATGAGTAGTTTCTGAAAAGTTCATCTCAATCAGAAAAGCAAACATCACTTTTGATGAGAGCCATTTAAAATGACTCTGGGTTTATACAAAAGTCACAGTACTTTTTCCAGTATAACTTGTTTCCCTCCATAAAGACTGTAGAAATCTGAAAAAATCCTAGGGGGATAATGATAATCCCTGATCTTACATTAGTGTGAGAAGCTCCAGGATCCACATGCAAACACTCCATCGAGCAACTTCATTAGTTCTGCTCTCTTGCAAGAGATAGCTCTCCTGTGTTTCTCTGTGGAATTATATTATTATATCGTATTACACTTTTAACATCAAGATGCTGCTTTTAGAAAGTAATTTGATCATTTCTGACTTTTACGGATGCATAAGAAAAGAGTCATAAGCTAAATAATGTTTGTTTACTGCACCAGATATTGGGAGATGTGAACGGCCAAAGAATAGTAGGCTGAGGAGTAGAAACATGGAGAACTCAATGAAGAACAGACAGGGCAGGAGCCATCTGGACGGGAAACAGCTCTAATGAGTGGCTGTGTAGAACAGGCAACAGAACAGATCCCATGATCACTAAGTGTAGTGTTTACTGCAGTGGTCTGTCACAGGATAACTGAAGTGGCTAGACGGTAACCTTAGGACAAAAGTATTCCAAGCTGGTCAGAACCTCTTCACATTGGAAGAATACCACCATGTAGTCTCCAGAATCCTCAACGCATTTAAACTTCAATTAAATGACGCAAATTTGGAAAAACTTAATCTTAGTATGAAGGTAAACAATCTTTTTCAATATTACAAATCGTGTCAAATTTTACCTCACTGCTTTCTTGGTCATCCTACCACAATGCCTTTGCTCAAGGTATCACATCTGCACTAGGATGCACCCTCCCAATTGGCAGAATTCCTCAGTATAATAATTTAAATAGGTTTCCTCTTCCACTTACAGATTCCAACATGAATGTTATTTTTTTGTCATACTAAAATGTTTGAATTCAAATTGTATCAACAATAATTAAATAAAACAGCAGTTCTTAAATAATACAACATATAAAAGGAATCACGCTATACAAAACAACCTGGTGTTGTCTAAGGTAATTACTCCTATAGCTAGCAAATGATCTAACCTTCCTGAGAGGCATCAAATCTTTGCCATAACTGAACATAAATCTTTTACGGTTTTGTAGAGGACAATAGCCCACTCTTTTGCAAAAAGGGTTTTCCGGGACAAATGGTTTCATAGCATCTCAACTGACACATGTAGACATTTACAGCATTGTACATACATTAGGTTTGTACCTTTTCATCAATTTTGGCCTTACTGTTAGGAAGAAAATACCATCAGCATTTTCATCAAATCTAAACCGTGAAGCTGTTTTTCATGAGTATCGCTGAGACTTTCTAAAATACAGTTTTAAACTCAAATGTTGCTGCTAGTGCTTTTTAATCCTCTTCCTCATTTTTATTCTTCCTTCACCTTAATAAAAGTGCAATGTCAAGGTGTCTCTGACAAACACATTCAGCATATGAACACCAGTCTGAAGAACATAATTCCCCTCAGACTCCTGCCAGCCAGCGTATATGTGCAATTTGGAGGCAGGAACACTTCTCTAAGGCTTAGAGATCTACACATACAAATCTGTCTTTAACTTGCCTGTTCATTGCAAAAGTCACAGTAGATATATTACTTAGTAAATATATTACTAAGAATTTCAGAAGCTTAGTAATATATTTTTTGTTTCACCTTGAGCAGTATGCACATAGCAGCAGTGGTGTCAAAAGTGTTTTAATAAATTAAGCTACTTGGAGCACTAATGTACTGGTGGAAGTGTTATTAGGACAGAGGCAGAATGCTCACATTTTTGTACATCACAGTCCCAAACAGACCAGATTCGGACTGGTTTGTTTGCGACCATAGGAGCCAGGACCAATATAGGCTGCTACTACCATTATAAACCATCATAAAAATGTTCTGAAGAGAGTTGGAGAATTCTCATGTGCCATCCAAAGAGAGTCCACTGTGTTCTTGACATGCACGAGAAGATCTCTCCAGGACCCTGTTGACACCTTCCGGGATAGTACTTGGGAAGGAAACTGGACTTTTGTCGTTTCCTTAAGATGTTACACCTCTCATGTGAAATTATTTTTAAATGACAGGCGAAACAGGAAAAAAAGTCCAGTTGCCTTCTTTTAAAGCGTTTCAGACTGTCATGTTCTGACAGACTGAGAACTTACATCAATGAAAAGCCAAGATCTGTTGTTTCATTAGCATTATGAGGTCAGCTTAGGGCAATTAGTTGCTAATTAGAGGACATAGCCTCCATGACCTACACTAGAGAACCACTAAGGTCAGCATATTAAACTCAGATAACCTGAAAACCAGCAAGGCTTTCCTCATTAATATATGAATTTATACTGAGATGCTTTTCACACATTCCTGAAAATATAATATAGCAGTGAATGCAAGCAACTCTTATTTTATTTACAGTATGTAGTTATGACAGTAAATATAAAAACAGCATCTCTGGAATAATAGGTTGATATTACAGCAGCTCTACAGTGAGCAAAGCTACTGTACTGTAAAGGACAACTACTACATTTTAACAAGCTGTGATTCACCTGAAAATAACTCTGAAGCACAAATGTAATAGTCAGTAAAGCAGCAGGGAGCAGCTCTATATGATTACATTACAGAACAATATTTTCTAAAGCCTGGTGGTCCCTTTTTATTGTGTAATTTACAGCATGTACTGTGTAGTATGAGTAGAGGGCCAAGATGAAATCTGACATCAGCAGTTTCCAAGACTGATGAGAGCAGCATCACTAAAGAAAGCTTTCTAGCAGAAAATATAAAAAATATTCTACCACACACAGCCTGTGCGTCTTATTTCTTCGTCCTGATTTTACACTCCAGCAAAATACCAGCCCATTCATACAGCGAGAACTGTATGATCCGAATCTACGTCTGTTTTCTGCAGATCCACTTGATCTGGTTTGTGCTAAATTTAGATAGGAAGAAGACTTCGACTGGTCTCTATAAATACATCTGAGGAAGAGGCATAATTAATTTACCACACGGCAAGCACATGGCAAAATATTTAATAGGTCATACTTGTAATCATCATACCACAAGGGAAAAGCAAGATGTCCTTTGGTCAGCTTGGATTCATTAAATGTGGACAATAAAATTAGGACACAACATCATGAAAGATCTTATTACACTTATTTAATGACAGATTTAGTATGTTTATTAAGAAAACATTGTAGATAACACTATTACAGATTTATAAAATTTCTTTATTTACTTTCAAATTTCACACAAGATAAACATCCATGGAAGCTTAACAGTCATGTTAAGAGAAAATCCATGTATGTATATAGGAAACATGCATACTCCATGTAAGAGTTGAACCCAGGACCTTCTTCCTAAAAGGTAATAGTGCTGTCAACTGTTCTACAATGAAGTCATTTAGTTCTTAAGTTTTGTAATTATAGTTCCAGTAATAGAGTTAGAAGAAAAAACATTATGATGACGTAGTGCTGAGAGGTAGTTACAGGCCCACATCAGCAGACTTTTAAAGGCAAGCTGGCTTTACGAGGTAAGGGAATGATGTAGTGATGGCATAATCAGGAAGCTGCAGGGTTTAAATGTAAATGACTCCAAATAATCTACAAAGAGATATGTAACATTTGCTTGCCCAACAAAAAGAATCCCTACACTGAGCTCATTATTCTTAAAATGACAATTTCAAAGGCAGACTATCGTCAGAAACTCTATGTGTAGTGCCGATGTCACTGGGTCAGACCACTGTTCTTGTCCCGCACTGCTAGTATAATTTTTTAAAATCTTGCAGCCCTTCTTTGCAGGTTTATATATAAGACTCTTTAAGGAGTTTTAATTTAACTGACTTTTATTATTGTTAATGTCTGTTTCTTCTACCAGATAAGTTTAATTAGTTTTATTAATTCAAATATTATTTGCTTAGTAAGCCAGGTTATGAATATTTTTTAAAAACCACATAAATTTTAATTTGGTGAAAAAAAATCTCTATGTTGTGTCAAACCTACAACCCACTGCAGTTGTGTTACAGTAATAAATTTTATTCTGTCTGTAGCAAAATCATCATAATTGGGTTGTTTTTAATCCAGCAGCTTTTGGGTGTGCATTCACAAAACATGTCATGATTTTTTAGAATCAAGACTGAAAATGTCTCTGCACATATTTTTTAAATTAAAATGTAGAAAGTTCTCTGTTATGACCCACTATGAGGATTACATGGTGTCCTCCTGGGTGACACACACCGTTGTAATGTAATTCCCAGGTAGAGAAACTGACACAATCTATCAATCTTGCCCTTGTTGCAAGGAGGAAGAGAACATCTCCTCTTACACTAAAAATATCCACTGATGTAGAGCTTCCTGCAGCACTGTTTCAAAGCAGCCACAGGAGAAGCAGAGCAAAAAAAAAAAAAAAAAAAAAGCACAACAGCTTGTTCTCTATTCTTGAATGCCAATTGCTTTCACTATTACTTGGCAAGGGTAGGAAGTTAAGTCTGTATCGGATATAAATGATTTATTACAGAGTACTCAGTGCATTAGCCAATAAGGTGTTTCAGCGACATATATTTCAAGGCAAATGCATTCATCATTACTGCTCAAGCACTGAAAAAGGTTCTCAAATACAAAATGTTTCATTGAGATCCAAGGAATTTGCTTTCTGATAAATAAAGGCAGAAACTGCCAACAGAGGAGGAGCACTCCACCCAGCAGCTGCAGTTAGTCAAGCAGTCAATGACTTACTCAGTCTGCAAACTGACTGGGATGATCATGATCCTGGATCATTCCTGAGGGAGTGGCTAGCTGTGCCTTCTGCATATGTTTCTCAAGCATCACGTCGACATTTTATTGCACGCACTAGTGGATGAAGAACCATCTAAAATGAGTCTCTAAAAGACTCAACCTATGACAATTGCATTATCTTGATAAGCCACATTTATAGTTATGAATCCCTTGTCAATTTGAATGAATCTGGTTTTCAGCATATGGCAAAAGAAGTATGATATGAAACAAAGGACATGAGCGTCTGTTACAACAGAGCTAAAATCTCGACAGCTTCTCTATTTTTTGAGTAATATTACTGTCACGTATCGAGCAGGTGTTAGTCATACGGCTTTAACAACCCAGTCCACACATGTTTGTCTGTTAACTACTGCTAACCGTATGCCATATGGAAGGTTGAGTGTTTCCAGATTGAACATACTTCAGTGTTCAGACTGGAAGGCAATAAATCTCCGCAGTTACATCCAAATTATAACGTGATCACAATAACAGTCACTACAGGCTTCTGCTACTAGTTGCATTTTATTTAGCACAAAAATTTTGAAAGGCAAAACACCCAGTCAGTATTTATTAAAGCAGAAAGAGCAACATAAATTCAAAACAGAAAACAATTTGCATGTTGACTGTAACTGATGCTTTTGCACAACCACAAAGTTGACGAGCAAACAATGTTTAAACTAGAGGTGGATCAAGAGGTAGGCTGGTAACTGTAATAAGACATTTTCTTCCTGAACTGCCATCACCAGTTATTGCTTAAAAGACATCACTTAAAAAGAACTCCTTAAAGTTAAGAAAGTCTTAAAAGGAAGTCATTGGTTGTACGAAAGGCAGGTGGTGTGAAAAGCAGGTTTTTTTAAACCTAAAGCATTTCTTCTCTCACATGACAATACATTGCCAGTGAACTTAATAGAAATAAATAACTCTTGGCAGAAAGGCTAGAAAAAGATATTTGAATTCTGTTTTTTAAAAAAATGTTTTCAAAGAGAAAATTGGAAAAGGCTAAAACTGATATCTGAAGATCATCACCAAACCTGAGTGCATTATTAATCTATTCACCTGTGTGTCTCAATGCCTTTATGTTGCACCAAATACCTGATGTTTATGGGATGACTTGACTTTCTCTGAAACAGAGAAACATATTGTTTCTATTATCTATTGTCCAACCATAAAGCATTTATAGAATATCACATAAATAATCCATCTGGCAAATCACTGGCAACTACACCACATATTTAATTTAAATAATTAGCAAAGTCCCCTAAATCATAGTTGTTGAATTTGTTGGCAAGCTGATAAATGACAATGTGGTGTGTATTCAGTTTGACAAACTCAACACTTGACATCAGTGCATATTTTTTACACTTGATAGAAGTGGCAGCTGATGAATACAAAAATGTGTTAGTTAATGTTATCATAGTATGTGAAAAGGAATATGTCACTGGGACCTTTATGCAAATTTGTAATATCAGAAAAAACTATTTGTTGATTTACATGGGTATTTCATGTAGCATTGTTCTCCACAGGAAAGGCCAGAAATCTGTCACAAAGCTAATGTTTCAAAAAGCAACAAAGTCAAACCAGATGAAACCTGTCGGTTGACGTACATCAGAGTAATTAAAGAGTACTAGGAAGACACTTCCCAGGTTCAACAGCAATCGGTGGAAAAATGTTTAAGTACAAGGCAGAGCAAGCTCTTGAAATTATTGCATCACATTTACAAAGGTCACAAATAGGATGCCAAGCCCTGATATCCATGACCAGGATTTGCTCTCATTGGCATTCCCTGTTTCTGTCAGTAACTCTGATTAAATACACCATCTTCTCAAAGAGACAGAATGCTTAATTAATCATCATATTAAAAAGAAATTTGTAAAATGAACAAAATGGGTTTTAATAACCCATACAATATATCACATTGCAGTTGATGTTGAAGTTTATAGCACAGAAAAGGTAGGGTAATATGGACGGGGGCACGTAAAGGTGGAAGTTTATATAAAAAGCAAAATTGCATGGGATGATACACCTTTAACTCCGAATGCAAACTTTTCAGACGTCACAAATTTTAAATATTCCCAATGAATCACGCCGCAGTGAAAATGAGAAAAGGATGACTCGCTCACACCTCTGGCTCAGTATGCTGCCTGGAATGTCATTTCTTACAAATCAGGTGACTCCGATCTCTCGCTGAGCCTCGTTCTCACACTCCAGAGGCTGGCTGACCCTCAGTACTCGCATGCTGATTACAGTATCGAGAGCAGTGGAACGGAACATATGCCGGCTCTATTCCAAAGTATGATACACCAAGGGACTTTATCAACATTCAACATCCGGTGGCATGCTGTACGGGAAGAATCAAGACAGAATGTTGTAAAGTCACTCTTCCAGCTCTTTAAGCAAGGTTTGCATTGAATTCTCAATCACAACTTAGCAGAACATCTTAAAAGTCAATCCTCACCAACATTTTGGTATACGAGTATCAAAGTGGTTTTTATAACAATAAAACCCCTGTGTTGATAGTGGGAAAAACTATGTTGTTAAATGGTTCAGGGAGAGGCCATGTTGTCAGCCCATTGTTTCCAGTTCAGCAATTCTGCCCACCGTTGCTATGACTGCTGGTGTGCCCACCTTTTCCTGGACATATAAGTCTGGATAGCAGCAGCAACCTCCACTCTACCCTCAGGTCAAAGCTGACAATTCATCATAATCTGGGTCTAGCATACACTTGGCAAAGGTATAAGGATATCAGCTAAGTCTGCTTTCAAACGTCAAGCAAACAGGGAATAAGTGAGAAGTTTGACAATATAAAGGGCTGTCTCGTCTGTGTACATGACTATTCAAACCTGATTCTATCCATAAGGCCTCATATCTGTTCTGTCACAAGAACATGGAAATATTCAGCAGAAAAAGAGATTGATCGGGCCGACTTTGATTCATTTTGACAGTTTGACTGAAAAATGAGAATACCTCTCTGTGAAAGCATCACCTTTACCACTTTAGTGGAATTTTGGTAAAGAAACTTCATTCATATGTGAAGTGATTCCCAGCGAGAATGTACTTGTTTGAAATATAGCAACTGATCCACCGATTCATACATCAGACAGAGGATTTACCCCTGAAAGTAGAAACAAAGACAAAAAAATTCTTAAAGTGACAGTCCAATTGCTTGGAGAAACGTTCTTTTAAAAGGTTATAAGCAGACATAAATATTTTACTTGCTATAGTTAACTCTTCTGACATCTTTATTATAAATCCAAATTAGTTGGTATCACAAGATGCAGCCAGTCCCTCTTGGCCAACCCAAGAGGGACCAAAGCAACTACTATTTTGTAACAACTCCAATCACAAAAATATCACAAAGGTTTATGAAATGGCTGTATAATGAACTGTTGCTATGTTTACAAGTAGCAAACATAGCTTAATATTGCAAGTTGGCTCTTGTGTCAAGTATCTTTAAAAATGTACTTGACACAAGATAAACCTGCTACTATTACACCAAAAATAGGGTAGGATTTAGTTCATTAGTTGTGGTGTAACAATATCTGAAGCTCAAGAGATGAGATATGATATTGAGTTCATAAAAATTAGATGGGGTAAGATATTATTTAAGAATGCTTCAAACATCAAAATTATGCTGCAAAAATGCCTTCAATTAGTGTTTTTAATTATTTTCCCAAAAACTCAATAAACTAGTGTCATTCCTTTCCTAACAGGATGCGATCTGATTGTGATGCAGCCCAACATCATCAGTTGTTATAGTGATACTTTTTGCTTATTTCAACGCCTCAACCACTTGCATTGCTTACATATAAATGTTAATTTAATAATTGACATTTTACAAGCATATTATACACACTTATGGTTTCAAGCCTTTATTTCTGTTCACTATGATAATTTTTCATTTAGTTAAAAAATATTTTTAACACAAATGTAGGCTTCATGAAAAGCGTATCAGCTGCTTAAAGGTTGTTATTCTCAAAGCATACTTTTAATCAAAGAAGTATAGTCAAAATTAACATAGTAATTTATTGAATATGACTGTAAATCTGTATTATTGTTTAGTCAAAGCTGAAAAGATAATCAGCTACTGTTGAATTTCTAAGTGAACCAGAGAGCATTTTTTTATTTTATTTTGTCATTATGTAGTTTACAACTTTTAATTTCTGTGTTCATATTCTCCACTCTTATATCTCACAATACGGGGTTTAATAACTGTTCTTTTTCTTTCTCTGAATTGGAAGGTTTGGTGGATAAACATAAATAAGCATTTAAAACCTTTTATGTCAAGCCCAAACAGTAAGCATTCTCCAAGGTATGCTATAAATTATAAAATGATGAGCGAGTTTCAGTGTAGTAAATGACTTACCAGAAAGTATTTTGTTTAAACAAGAAACTTCACAGTGTGAGAATGTTAGTTAGAAAAAAAAAAACTAAAAAAATTAAGTTGAAGAATCATCTAGGTTCTCATATTCAGAAACTATAGCCAATATAAACAGATTATTATGAAACACTAACACTCCATGGGACATCACTGGCATTCTTTTTAAGAAAATATTTTCAGTCCATCACCTGTCAGAGCTGCAGTTTGTAGCTTTTCATTCAGACAGTTAGTTTCAAACCACTAGTCCATGTAAAGTCTGACGTCTTAGAAACTAAGACTTGAGAATGAGGCTGACATTTGATTCATTATCTCTGCCAAATATATTTTTTGTCATTTGTGTAATGAGCAATGAAAGATGATAGCAATTAAATAGCATCTGCATAAACTCCTGTGACATTTTTGAGACTGAAATTGTTTTAAGATGGTAGAAGTTCACTTTGGTCTTGCTGCCAATTCGTTAGCTCAGCCTCTGGGCCCCAAGTAATGTGGATTTATACCAAATTAAAATGCCAAGAGTCATCTATTGCAGTTAAGATATTAACTGCTCTAAAACCAACAGAAATTTCCCTTCACAAATTATGAACACAAATTGTGAAATATCTTTTTTAATGAGGTATTGTTTTTAATTCATGAACTGGTTTTCTGCAAAATATCCTCCAAAAATTTTTTAGAATATGTAAATCAAAAAGACAACAACAAAAACGAGAGCAGACTCTGAAAATACCACAAAGTTTTAAAAAAAGGAAAGAAAAGAAAAACATTAGAACTTGAGAGTTGATTCCAAGTGTGGTATTATTGTATGATTCTTTGCAGCTTTGCTTTTCTCTCAGGAAGCACTGGCGAATCAAATGTTTAAGTTGGCTGGAAGAGAAGTATACAACAACTTGTCTTCACACACTTCAGAAAGTTTTTCATGCAGAGGTTGCCTGCCGGAGTTCTGCCGAAAATGTGGGTGTCTTAACTCAAAATTTTCAAAAGAACTTTGAAAGCTTTGAACACTGTTTTTTTCTGTCCTCATCCTCTTAAAAAGAGTTGAACATCCTTTAAATATGTGAATATATTCCCAATGATTGAAAAGTGGTATGATATAATCTATCACACTGATGTTGTAACATAAGTACAAGTGTAGAGATCTTTTTTTCCCACCCTTCTCAGTGGATTTCCACCCATAAACCAGAAGTGTTCTCAATTACAAGAAACAAACAATTCTGGCTTAAATCAGCCACGTAAACTTCTGGCCAATGAACCACAGACACAAACACAACGTGGAAATTCTTACTATAGACAAATAAAGAGAACCACACAAGTTGCCTGAAAGTGCAAATGCTTTAGAGCCAATACCTAGAGAAATTAAGGAAATTACAGCTATGTAAGATCCTGGCTTATGCTTCAAGCTCAATCAGCTCTAGTGAAGTGGAGGCACATCTAACAGCAGATGTCATTGCACCATTTTTCATTGCATTTTTTATCATAATCATTTTTCACTTTCTCCCGTTCTAATCCAGTGACTCGGGTTGCGGTGGGGCGGTGCTGATCTCCGCAATTTGAAGCCTTCAGTTTGTAAAAAAAACAAAAACAAAACATTTATACGGTACTTTTATTTGTTAAACAAATGCTTGGGCCTGTAAAAAGGTTTTGTTCTTTGGTTTCAATGTATTATGGAGTATTTCATTGTATAATAATTGTAAAAAAAAAATAAAGGTTTCTACTTTGCGGATTTCACCTATCGCGGGTTCTTTTTGGAACGTAACCCCTGCGAAAAACGCAGTACTCTGGTTCCACTGTACTGAGTGGAACCAGGAAGGTTTTATAATGTTTCCGAAAAGTCCACATTGTCCTCCTGGCACTGTTGTGTAAACACACAGCTGATGCTGTGGACCCTAGCATCAGCTGATCAGAACAGAAGCAGAAACTGCAACAGATGTCCCCATGCTACCAGAATTTGTGTTTAGAATTACAGCATTTTTCATGAACAAATTTGCTGATAAATTACAGAAAAACTGGACTCACTACAGAACTTTTTTATATCCCTCATTAGGGGGCTGATTTGCCAAGTCTCTAAGTAATACATTTCTCTCTGATGCATTTCCTCAACAAATAGATAATATAAAATTTTACTTCTGAAATCCAGATTTGATCTATAGACCTTATATATCCATTGTGTTCTGCAGAGATGTTCAAGTTTGCAACGAAAACATTGTCACATTTCTAGCAACTTTCTCAGTTTCAAAGTTTTTATTTATTTATGTAAAATAAATATGTCTGTTCTGAGCATTAAGCCTACACACATTTTTAAAAGAAGTTGTACAAATAATATATAAGCTTTAAGGACTTACTGGCTTGTATGTTCTACATCTGCTAGTTTCAACTGTGGTTTAGGAAATTTGCAAGACAGGTTGCTTGTCCCATCCATAAGCATCCATAAGAAAGAAAATAGTTTGTTTCTTTCTGTAAGGACTGTAAATGCAAAAAATCCTGGAGGATGTGAAAGTCTCTGCCTTTTATGTGCAGCATTTAAGATGGAAAGTGAGCCTAAATGTCTAGGCGCTCATTCTGTTTAAATATACCAGCTGTAGCTACTACAAATCAGCTAAACAGTGTCTGAATAACTTTTACTGAACTGTTCTGTAGTTTCTCATAAGGACAGATAAAAAGTAGAAGCAGTGGAATTTCGGAATGTCAAGAGACTCACAGTTGAAATGTAGGATCAAACCAATGAATAAGCATTAGAGACAAAATGCAGGACAGCTACTATTACCATATTAGTGCTCAATCACAGCTTTTGTGACTCAGCAAAATATGATAGGCAGAATCAAAAGCAATGACACTATATATATACACACACACCGTAATTTCCGGACTACAGAGCGCACCTGATTATAAGCCGCACCCAGCACATTTTAAAGGGAAACCCCCCTTCTGTACATACATAAGCCGCACCGGTCTATTAGCCGCATGTGCCTACATACAGACGGTACAGAGGAAAAGTTTTTAAAGTTTTAATAATATACCTTAGCTTTTCTTTCCAAACCGGCTCTTTGCACGTAAACTTCTGCGTTCGGGTTAAAGCGGCTCAATTCTTTCCCATCTATTGAAAACGGCACTTTACACCGGGTGTTTGCAGGGCTTTTCCA